>JAMQGT020000773.1:0-86821 GCA_024447675.2 Pterophyllum scalare | reverse complement strand
ATAATCTTCAGCTTGTGCATTTAAAAAAAAAAAAAAGCTTGAGATGATGTTACACTACAGGAGAGCATATTTATGGTTATCTGATGCATCAGGTGAATAAGCTGCTGACATCTCTTTTTAAGGTTTTAAAAGAAAATACCTACCAGCATTTAATTTATTACACTGTTGTATAAGCGGTGCTCATCAAAATGAAGGCGGATCTGTTATTCTGTCTTTGAATCTTTTTCTTTTTTCCCCCTCATCTTCTGTCTATTCCCCGTCTTGGTCTGCCTCACCTGGGTCATCCCACACATTCTCATCTCTCTTGTTATCCTAGGCTCTAATTTCAGTTGCTGCGGTAACCCTGCGGCTCCCTACACTTATGCCTCCTCCCTCATCTCTCTGAGCTCCTTGTTAAGTGTGGCAGAGCTGGTTAATGATTGTGTTTTATTTATATTTCTTCCTCCGGTAGGGTTCCTTTTGATAGGGCATGCATGCCTTGACTCTTGAATAAGCCTGGCTTTATAATATCTCCTGTATCTTCATTTTATTTCTTTCTCGCTTACTTGTTTGCTTGCGTTCTTGCCTTTATTTTTCTTCCTTTTTTGATTTGTAGCTGACTGCCTTGTGTTTTCTTGTTTTTCTCATAACTCTGCAGATTGTCACTGCTGGCTGTCAGTTGATGCAAAAAGAAAAACTGATGAAAAAATCCTGCCTTCTCAAGGACATGAGGTGGACTCTCTACTGCTAATGCAATGTCATACTTGGATAACAAACTAATTTCCTCAGTGTGCCTTGTTTGATTGTTTGCTTTTATGTAGATCATGTTTAAATGGAGCTCTGTTGAGCTTTTAGTTCCTGATTGAAGTTTAAAGAAACATCCCAGCAGATGAGAACTCGGACCTGCACCAGATAGCGGTGCATAATGTTTATTGATTTTTTTTTTTTTTTTAGATATCCAGTAATAGCCATATTTTTTGTTGCTTATTTGAACCACTGTATTTTTCATTTTGTTTTTTGATACCCTTAATTATATGGTGGAATCTTCTTTGCTATGGCAAAATGGTGACCACTAAACCTGAGTTTCATTTTGGAGAAGAGGACAGGTCTTATACAGATCAGTTGCAGGGAGCCAGATCTGCTGAGTAAGGCTGGTGGCAAGATACTGTTATGTTGGTGTGGCCAGAAAACTCTGCCATGAGCCGGCAGACAGTGCCGTGATGGCACAATGCCATGGCCCACAGTTCAGGTCATTTGCACCAAATGTCCTCACTCAAATCCCTCAGGATTTTTGAAGTAGAACACCTCATTGACAGTCTATCTGTACCACAATAAGGAGCATGCTCCTTGCTGCACATCTGAACTGATGTGCCTCCTTCAGGCTTGGATGCTGTGGTCTGTTTTAGTTAAAAAAAAAAACAACTGGTGTTTGGTTTTTGAGTCATACCCAGAAACCTAGCTCTCATTGCCAGTGATGATCCTTGACTTAATTTTGGGTCTGTGACGGAGAACTTGATGTCCCGATGACATAAATTGGCCAAATTTATGTCAAATATGGTTTTTGCTCTTTACCACTATAGTTCACTGATATATACTATATTGCCAAAAGTATTCATTCACCCATCAACATCAATGAATTTAGGTGTTCCAAGGACTTCCATGGCCACAGGTTATGAAACCAAGCATGTAGGCATGCAGACTGCTTCTACAAACATTTGTGAAAGAATGGGTCGCTCTCAAGAGCTCAGCAAATTCCAGCATGGTACCGTGATAGGATGCCACCTGTGCAGCAAGTCCAGTGGTGAAATTTACTCACCATTAAAAATTCACAGTCGACTGTTAATGGTGTTTTTACAAAGTGAAAGCAATTGAGAGTGACAGCAACTCGGCCACGTAAAATGACAGAGCGGGGTTAGCAGATGCTGAGGTGCATCGTACGCCGAGGTCACGACTTTCTGCAGAATCAATCACTACAGACCTCCAAACTTCATGTGGCTATCAGATTAGCTCAAAATCAGTGAGCTTCATGGAATAGGTTTCCTATCCAAGCAGCTGCATCTAAACCTTGCATCACCAAGTGCAATGCAAAAGCGTTGGGTGCAGTGGCGTAAAGGACGCTGGGCTCCAGAGCAGTGGAGACGTGTTCTGGGTTTGGTGGTTGCCAGGAGAATGGTACTTATCTAACTGCATTGTGCCAAGTGTAAAGTTTGGTGGAGGGGGGATTATGGTGTGCAGTTGCTTTTCAGGAGTTGGGCTCAGCTCCTTAGTTCCAGTGAAAGGAACTCTTAATGCTTCAGCATACCAAGACATTTTGGACAATTTCATGCTACCAACTCTATGGGAATAGTTTGGGGATGGCCCCTTCCTGTTCCAACATGACTGCATACCAGTGCACAAAGCAGCTCCATAAAGACATGGATGAGCAAGTTTGGTGTGGAAGAACCTGACCAGTCAAGGTGTCCTCAACCCGGTAGAACACCTTTGGGATAAATTAGAGCAGGGACTGCGAGCCAGGCTTTCTTGTCCAACATCAGTGTCTGACTTCACAAATGCATGTCTGGAAGAATGGTCAAGAAAATTCCCATAAACACACTCCTTAACCTTGTGGAAAGCCTTCTCAGAAGAGTTGAAGCTGTTATAGCTGCAAAGGGTGGCCATTGTCATATTAAACCCTATGGATTAAGAATGGGATGTCACTCAGTTTCATATGTGTGAAGGCAGGCGAGCAAATACTTTTGGCAATATAGTGTATCTTTAATTCTCGGTGTATATTTAGACACCCATCAGAGGCCTGTCTATCCTGATTTCTTACTAAGCGCTAAATTGTTTCTGTTTACTAGAAGGAGATGATTACAAATTACTTTAACTCAGATCTAGAAGATTAGATTGTCCTGGTGTGGTGTTCTTTTTTTGACCTCAGGTAAGTCCCTGGGAGCTTTTGTAATTTGTGATTCTACGTTCACAGGACTTGTTGTATTGCAACATCGTAATCTCTTCCTGTTGGTTGTTAGATTCAGTTTTAAGAAATGGACAGCAACATGTATTAAATTTTACCAATTTCGAATGAAGCAGTGGTTTTCAGGTATTAACAAATAGTCTGTTAAAGCTAACAATTAGTACAAATGAACTTGAGTGTACTAGAAAGGAAGTAAGTAGCTAATAAGTAATCATCAACCTATCTAACTGGTGCAATGTCTGGCAGATGCTAAGATACCAATGAGCTGACTGATTGGATACCACAAGTAGCCCAAATTCAGATTGACACCATACTGACAACCAGTACAATACTGGACATGTGTGACTGGAGAGGTTCATGCTTGTTTATTGTCCAGCAGCACTTTCCTTTTTTCCATTTTCTTCTATTGTTAGATCTTCCATTGTCCAGTGTGTCTGATTTTGTTCCTGTCACAGTTCTCTCTGGATATGGGCACTAAAATAGTTTGAGATATTTAAGTGACAAAAAGTGACCACACCAGAGAATCTAAACCAGGGGGTGCTTTAAAACAATTACTTTGGTGGAGCTCTTGCAAATATCATTATGACTGTAATTAACTAGATAGTGATATCTCACTGTCAAAACTGCAATGAAATATTTCTGTTTGAAAGTTTTTTGAAGAAAAATCTGAAGAAAATAGCTCATGCAGACACGTCCAGCGTGTGTATCGAAAGTTACAAGGATCTGAAATCTAATTTGTTTTGACGTCTGGCTTTCGTGTTTGCTGTCTTGGTTTTTGGCTGTCAGGACATTTCTTGCTTTCTCTTTCTTATTGGTAACATTATTCTGTGCAAGAAAATGATAAGTCCTATCACCCTCTGCTTTTGTGCCAAATTGTATTCCTGCCTTTTATATCTTCCTTCCTTTTACATCACTCCTTCATTTTCATCTTAAATCATGTTTACATATTTATTGTTTATACATTTATCTTTATTAATGAATGGTGTCTGTCTTATGTGTTGTTGTTGTTTGTTTGTTTTTTTTGACTTGTTGTTCTCTTTTCTTATCTGCCTCCATCTCTAAGTCCATCACTGTCTACTGTTGCCACCATCCTGGCATGTGCCAGAGCAGAGAGTCTCTCTGGTGCTTTTGATTGGCTGTTCAGAGATTGGAATGTGCCTGCCTGACTCAAATGACTTCATTAGAGAGAGTGATAATCTCAGAGGGGGTCTTCACCAAAGGCATCGTTCAACAAAGGCCATTTAGACAAAAGACAAAACATTTGAAATGGTTAATGTGAGTAATTTCAAATGGCGGAACAGGCGAAGAAGAGTTTTAGCGCTAAAAGTTTGATAGTGGCAGGAGTGCTCTCAGAGATAGTGAAAGAGAAGGAGATGAATTAGGGAGGCTTCAATTCAGAGCATAACTGTTGGTTATGGTCCCAGATTTACTGTGAAGATCTGAAATGTCACTGTGTGTGTGTAAGTGTGAATGTGTGTGTTTGTGGTAGTCTAGCAGCTTTATCTGCCTGGCATTTTCTGTTTTCAGAACTGACTGTGGTACCAGGCAACATCTGATGACCCTCCAAAAGGCTCAGTGCTGCAGAGAATACTAAGGGGAACACATGTAACCTTAACACAAATTAGGAAGGCTTAGATTTGGAGGGTGACTCACAAGGTTTTGTCACCTATACTAACACCGGCATTTATTTTGTGGGTGTTATCTTAATAGTCTCGTGGGAATTTGGATTTGATTCTCCCAGTGCTGCCTTTCTGTGAGCGCCGTTGTGCAGGTAATGAACTGATCTCAAATCAGGATGCTGGCTGATTAATACAGATGATATGACACATTTCTTGTTGTATGGTATCAGCTTTTGGCTGCAACTTTACAGTTTCTTCCACTTCGGTGGTGCAAGGATAGAGGTTGGCATTTAGGTGTTAGGAGACAAACAGCGATGTTCGTCTGCAGGCTCCCTGCACCCACCACTATCTCGACTAGGGTTCCTACGAGTAAATACTGAAAATGTCAGCTGAAAATTACATTTAAGTCGAAACTTTTGAAATTTTAGCATTTTGAATGTCACATCTTTTCTAAAGAGAAAACGCCAAAAATTTATTGAAACTACATTAACAAACCATATTCCCTGCAACTGAAATATTCAACTTTTTAATTGTGCAAATTAGTTAACAATGGTGGGGAACACTGTGTTAAAGTACAGATTCATGCTCATTTATCTGACCTTTTTTTTTGCTGAGAGTTCTCTTTTTAAAAGTTTTTGTATCCATGCTGTTAATATTTTATCTGACCAGCTGTGTTTTTGTCTGTTAGTACTACATGAGTTTCCATTCTTATTATTAAGACTGTGGTTTGACACTTTGCCGAGTGAGATGGCTAATTTTCCGCCCTCACTGTATAATATCTGTGCTCTTTAATGTATATATAACAATGTGTAAAAGGTGAGAAGATCACTTCTGGTTTTAAGAGTTGGTCCGTCTTTTAGGAATTTAATGAAGAGCATTTAAAATTCTCACTGAATATAAATGAGTGTGTGTGTGTGTCTGGGTGTGTATAAATGTGGTAATTGGGAAGCAGAGTGACGTCGGGGCACACAAAGGAGTAACCCTTGTCGTACCGTGTGCAACCGATGGATGGAACTGAACTTATTAGCACAGCTACCTTTCCTTTCCTTTTCCTTTTACTGAAAAGAGCAACAGCAAAGCAATAAGACAGAGAGCACACTGCATCTGCCTCCAGATCTCCTTCGTGGCCTGTGAGACACTGCCTGGTTTTAGTATATTTCTGTGAAGTCTGTATCTCTATCAAATAAGAAAAGCAATGAACCTCCTTTTAAAATGTGTTTTACAATTTATGATAAATAATTGTTATGATGCATTCTCTCATTGAATATAAAGTACCTGTGGTGGTATAACATGAGGATAGTGCATTATATTATTACAGCGTGCATTTCTTTGTTTCCATCTGTGGGTATTTTGAAATATGGCTTGCCCTATTCAGGAAAGCCAGTTTATCCAGTAGAACTCATTGAGTCACACTCAGTTACATTTAACATTATGTTTTAAATTTGCCTGATTTTTGATGCATATCTTACTTCTAAGAATGACTTTGCTCACTTTAGACACTGCAGAAGAATTCTTTTGGGGTGCCCCAATCAACCAGGTTGTAGCTTTGTGCCAATCCCAAAAAGGTCCCTATTGGAGAAAAACATCTGTTTTGTGATTTTTTTTTAAATTTTTAAAATTTTTTATTAACTGTGGTTGAGATTTAGGCGTGGGAGAAAGCATTGCCCTGGTCCTACCCAATTTTCTCCACAGGAGAGGTTATGTGACTGGTTTTGTTTGTCTGCCTGTTGGCTGGATTGTTCAAATAGTTACAAATACATTACCAGAGATGGGGTTTGGCCAAGCTTCGAATTAATCTACTTTATAGTCGATCCAGATATTTTTGGAAGGATTCTTTACTATTTTGAGATTAAGTAAAATTTGTAAAAATTAGTCCTTCACATATTCTCAAGTGCACATCAAATTGAAATAAGAAAGATTAGGAGACAGCATCTTTACATTTTTAAGAAATGTAACACATTTCATCCAGATCTCTCTCTGGATTCAGCTCATGCATGGTTTGGAAGCAGTTTTCATCCTTGTTGGGGATATGCAGTCTTGGACTGTTCTTGTTAAAATTTGTTGAATCTTTGTTCTTGGCCACCAATTGTACCAATTTCCATTGGGAGGACAGTCTCAAGAAAAGATTATCCCGGACTATTGCATATGGTGACCCTGTATTTTATGTGTCTGCTTCAGCGGTTACTGCTGAATGGTCTCAATTGTTCACTTCTTCAGGGAGAGGGAGATTAGACATGACATCTAGTAAGAAGCAGGAATATTGTCCCCCAAGGCAAAGATGAGCGGTTGTGTGGAAGAATCCCAATTTGACCCTCGATGACATAAGAGTGCCCTTGATCTCAATATATGCTGCACAGTGATATGAAAGTATGACACATTAAGTGAACAGCTGATTTTAATTGGCTCTGCCTGTGTGTGTGTGTGTGTGTGTGTGTGTGTGTGTGTGTGTGTGTGTGTGTGTGTGTATATCCACTTGGGATAGAAGTACTGTATGCTAATCGGGAAACAACAGTAGTGATGTATCTACTTCACAAAAAATATGTTTGCTTTTGATTGATATTTGTTTCATTGATGGTTTTCCCAGTTCTTTTTCGTTAGATCAATACGTGTTGTATAAGGTGTAGAAGAAGCAAAGTAAATTAGTGAATGGTCTTTGGCACTTGGTATTTGAGGACAGATTTTAAAAATTCTAGTATATTATCTTTTTCCCCCTCTCCAGTGTCAGTGGGCTTTAGTTGAATGAATTCACATGATGTGTTGTCATTGTACTTATACTCTTTTTTTTTTCTCTCCCCTGTTGCCTGCATGACACACCTGGCTCTGAAGATGACATCTCACAAATTCAGTAACTTGTACTGCTGCTGGCACAGTATGTCATTATAATTGTTGGAGAGGAAGGAGGGAATGTAAGGAGGGAAAAAAAACAGCAGTGGAAAATCTCATTGTGCCTGAAATTGCTTCCTTATGCACCACTCTTTCTACATACTAAACACATTAAGCACTCAGTAAAGTATTGAGAGATTTTGAACATCATTATGTTGGTCACCACTGTCATTTTAGAATTGCTAGCAACCCCCTGATTTTTTTTTTCTATAAGATGATTTCTTTGTTTTGGCTTTATGGTACTTTCGTGTGTAAAACATTGAATTCAAACTCATATCAAATTGTTCAGTCTAAGTATTGGCGTACATTCTGGACAGAGCACCTTGGTGAAGATTGTGAACGATGAAATTATTCCTTGCTGAAATTAAAATGTGAAAGTCTGGAGATGTACAGAAAGCTACTTGGATTTCAAACCATAATTAAAATGGAAAAGAAAATGGAAAGTAGGTGGACATTTATAGTCTGATATGGTCTTAATACTTTGAATGCTAACAATGTCATGAAATACTTGGAATGCTGAATCAGTCTGTGTTGCACAGTAATTATTAATACTTTATCAAGGTTTTGCATGAATAGCATCGTTGTATATTTGATCAGATATATTCAGTGCTCCTTGTGGTTTACACAATAGTGCATCAAGAGGTTGGTGAAGTTTTTTTTTTTTTATACATGACCTTCTGTTCTACTCCGCAGACAAGGTTCTGTGAGGATATGTGCTCCTAACACTTTATTAGTTACACCCATTGAACTACCTTTACTTTTACTCAAATATCTAATCAGCCAATCACATGGCACCAGCCTAATGCATTTAGGCATGCAGTGCCGGTACCAAAGAAAGCAACCTCTTCTGGCCTTAATGATTTCAGACGAGTTGCCTTGACATCACATGTAATAAAGGTGCTGGAAGGACTGGTTCTGGCCCGGCTTAGCTTGCACGTAAAATGTGCTCTCAACCTTCTTCAGTTTGCTTGCCAGTCTTGTGTGGAGGTGGATGATGGAGTCACTTACCTGTTGCAGTGTGCGCACTCTTATCTGGATGGTACTGGTGGCATGTGAGAATCATGGATTTTGATTTTTCCAGTGCCTTCAATACCATCCAACCACTTCTGCTCAGTGAGAAACTGCTCAGGATGGGTGTCACCACTTCTACTGTATCCTGGATTGCTCACTGTCTGTCAGAGAGGCCTTAGTTTCTACGGCTGAGGGGAAACCTGTCTGACGTGTTGGTTAGCAATACTGGGGCACCACAGGTTACTGTATACCTCAGATTTCCAGTATAACAGTGAAACATGCCATCTGCAGAAGTTCTCTGATGTTGGTGGTGCCAGACTGGCTGGTCTGAGTAGTTCAGAAACTGCTCATCTCTTGGGAATATCCTACATAAATGTCTCTAGGGTAGAAAGAGAATGGTCCTGGGATAAAAGGAAAAAAAAATTAACTCAAATAACCACTCATTACAATCAAGGTATGCGGAAGAGCATCTCTGAATGCACAACATGTGGAACCTTGAAGCAGATGAGCTACAATAGCAGAAGACCACACTAGGTACCACCTCTAGCAGCTAAGAACAGGAAGCTGAGGTTAAAATTCGCACAGGCCTGACCAAACAGATTGGAAAAATGTTGACCAGCTTGTTGAGTCTCAATTGCTACTGCAACTTTTTTGTGGTAGTGTCAGAATTTGGTGTAAACATGGAATCATGGATCCATCCTGCCTTGTATCTATGGTTCAGGCTGTTGTTGATGGTGTAGGGGTGGGGTGGTGTGGATATTTTATTGGTACACCTTGGGCCCCTGAGTACCAGCTGAACATCGGTTAAATGCCACAGCCTATCTGAGTATTGTTGTGGGGACCGTCTTCATCCCTTTATGACTAGAGTGTACCCATCTTCTGATGGCTGCATCCAGCAGGATAATGCACCATGCAACAATGCTCAAATAAACCTAAACTCGTTTCTTGATCATGAGAGAGAGCCCACTGTTTTCAAATGGCCTCAACACTCAGCAGATCTCAATTGAACAGAGCTCCTTTGGGATGTGCTGTAATGGCAGATTCGCATCATGGATGTGTAGCTGACAAATGTTTAGCAACTGTGTGATGCTATCATATTAATATGGACCAAAATCTCAGAGGAATGTTTCCAGCACCTTGCTGAATCTGTGCCATAAATAATTAAGGCAGCTGTGAAGGCAAAAGCGGTTCAGTACTAGTAAGGTGTACCTAACAAAGTGGAGGGTACATGTAATATTTCTGTGCTTGTAGTTTTTTGGGATACAAGAAACAATTTTAAATTGATAGTTTGATGATTTTTTTTATTTTATTTTTTTATTAAGTGGGTTTTATGTGTGATTACATTTATTTATTTCTCAGCCTATGTTAAGTTTCTCATTTTGCAACATGCTTTGGTCCAGAAAAGCTGAAACCTGTTGGCATACAAAGATACTGATGGAGTGCATACATGATGTCCAGCACCCTCTGTGAAAAGAGAAGGATCAGAAGAGATTAGACAAGCGAAGGGGATAAAGATAGAGCTAAAGACAGGCTTTGTTTTTGGTCCCCTTATGAGCCAGGGATCCTGCTAATTACCAAGCTCTCTGGTCCTTGCTAAATGTGTTTGAAATCCACTGGATGCAGATAATTGAGCTGGAAATGTGTTACATGACAAAGTCATGCTGAAGGACAACCACTAAAAAACGCCTCCTCTCCATCGCTTTCTCTGTCAGGCACACGTTTGATATAAAACTTCCTCAAATGATTCATTCCACAGTGTTTATCTTTGTTGTTTGTTGAGATTGAAGCTTAGGGGATGCTTGAACCACCTTTTGTGATAAGCTATAGTCAAAACAGAGACAGGTCAATGGTGGACGTGTCAGACGTTTTCTTGTGTTTTCTTGTATTTCATGTGTATTCCTGTTGCTGAATAATTGCTTTTAGTCTTCAGTGTGGAGATTTGAGCTTTTAAAATCCCTCACACATCATCATAGCAAAGTAAAAAATGTTTTTATAGCCATAGGCTGGATGTGTCCATCCATGCATCTCAAGTTTTCTCTCAGCTAAACAGTGGCTTGTACTTCAGTTTTTGTATAGCCTAAATCTCAAATTGATTTCAGTGCTTCATATAAAAATTGATTTACTGGCTTGGATACATAGATCCCGGGCAGAGATCAGCCTCCCCTGAGAATGCTGGTGTAAAGTGAAAACAAGGTGAAGAGAGACTCCCTGTCGTTCCATTTGCATTTTAATTATAAATTGCATCATTGCACTGAGTGCGGTAACAAAACAACTCTGTCTCTCTCCATTCATTCCTCCCCTTTGCTTCAAGCTCATCTCACTTCATGAGACTGAAACTTCATGCGGAGAGCCACTGCAGGGCACAAATTAAACAGGGAGAGTTATACGTAAGAGCACATCCAGAACAGTTATGGTTTGGAAGTGGGGTTTTCATACACCCGCTGAAGCCTTACCTCAGTGGGTGTATGAAAACGTTGCACAAATAATGTTTGTATCAGCTTACTTCAGAGATGGAAGGACATGCATCGCCAAAAATAAGATCTTTATTTTGATAGTAAGATGGACTTTGCTTTGGGCACTGGAGAAGAAGACAGTGAAAGAGCTATGGACTTGCTGCAGCCAATATCATTTTGTCATTTAGAAAGCTTTTCTCTGTTGTTATCTTGGCAACATGGGCCCACTGTGGTTTGATGTCTGTCTCAGAGTATATAATTTTTATTTTTTCAGGGCTCAAATTTTCACAGTGGGGTTGACTGTTTCTGCTGTGTGTCTTTGTGTGTGTGTCTGAGCTTAGTAGGAGTGTTAGTTTGTCACTTGTGTTGTCAGTAAGTATATAGAGCTAATTGATCACACTGGAGAAGTGTACAAGGACAAAGTGTGTGAATGTAGACTGAGAGGCTTTAGATGTGGTACATAAAAATTCAGTATGGGATGGCACAGCGCTCATAAGGCATTATTTACAAGGGTTGTGTGTCTAAACCACTTGCTAAACTCACTGCATATGTGAGAAAAGTCCTTTCTCTTTCTTGCAGGTTGGTCTGATCAAAATGGAATGGAATGGGTTCTATCTCAGTTTGCAATTGCAACTGGCACGTGCAAGGAAATATACCAACCATATACTTCACACATTATATCTTTGTGCAAAAATATATGAACTTTGGGAGACCACAGTCATTTTGACACACAAAATTTAAATACTGCTGGGACAATCATGAGGTTGCCCTTTCTCAGATAGTACTGTAACGTCTTAAATCACCTCTCATTTTTTATAATTTGCTTCCAAGGAGCCAGACCTTCTTTTATTTTTAAATTGGTCTTGGGCAATAGCTCTCCAGGCTTTCTGAAGGTCTTTCAATGACTTTCTTTGAACATTGACTGCTTTTTCACTCATTTTCAGTTTGATCATTATACCTGACCATTTTCAGAGTAATGTTGAGTTTTGTTTAAGTCACTTAACACTGGAATATGAAACATTCAAGCATAAAACAAGGTGTTTCCAAAGATCTGTAAGCCTAAAATATCTTGGTGAGCAGTTCAGTGTGTCCAGGAATCCAGGAAAGACCTGACACAGGACCTGAGAGATGCATCTGGCCCTTCAGTTGATCCAGCTGCCATTCACTGAAGCCTCATCAGAAATGGTCTCAATGGAAACGTGGCTGTCAAGAAGCCATTCTTAAGGGAGGGAGAGAGAGAGAAATATACAACACTGAGTCTCTGCAGCCATCTGTAAAATATGGTGGAGGCTCTGTTGTTTTGGGGCTGCATTTCAACCAGTGGTGTTGGGGATCTTGTTAAAATTGATGGAATTATGAACACAGAAAAGTGCCATCAGATTTTCATCCATATATGCAATACCATCTGGAAAGCATGTGATTGGCAGTGGCTTAACTTTTCTGCATGACAGTGATTACAAACATGCCAGTGCAGTATACCGGGATAGAAAACACACAATGAAACACTATCAGTCATGGATTGGACTCCCCAGAGCCCAGACCTCAACATTATTGAAACAGTGTGGGATCATCTTGACAAAGAATGGAACAAATCCAAACGCATCCAAAGAAGAGCTTTGGAATGCCCTTCAAGAAGCCTGAAGAACTATTCCTGGAGTGTACTTAAAGAAATGAGAGGAAAGCTTGCCTAGAAAAGTTCAGGCTGTGTAGAAGAATAAAGGTGGTCACACCAAATATTGACTTTGAAGCTCGAAGTACAAACTCTGTTTTTGCCTTATACTATATTTCTGTGTATGTTTGCACGTGTCAGTAAATTCCTATTTCTGATTTTCCTAGCAAAATATAATCAAATAAAGGGTGGCTCAAGACTTTTGCACAGCCTTGTATAGCATGACATAGTCAGCTTCAGACTACTGTGTTTGGTTTAGGCAGGAAGTGCTGCTGGATTTAGGTTCAAACCTCTATACACACTGAGTCACATAGCAGCTGGTCCAGTCTGCAACAGAAGAGCAATGCAGAGATTTGGTAAAGATCAGAATATGATGGAGAGGTGGGGGGGCTTAAGAGAGGATGATCGAAAAGGGCAAATCCTGACAAAATATTCTCCTCTTGTCTTTTCAGCCTTGGCAGTATTGTATATGCACAAAAGTACTGGGCCATCCACACTTTACACAAACAGCCATTGAAACCCATACCATGAAGCTCCCAGTGCACAGATTTTGTGCTAATGTTAATGCCAATAGGTGGTTTGGAACTCCACCGCTGTGGAAGATTTAACTTCCCCTTCTGCACTGAACATGTGATTGTTGTTCGGCATGCCTATAGCAACACTATGAAGTAGGAATATAGTACAAAACGATGCATTCACTCACATAGGTATGCCTAATGTGTTGTAATGCAGCTGAGGTTATCAGCTTTATTATTTTTGAGCTAAGCTTTCTCATTTTTTTGCTGATATCATAGCGCTTTTGTTATCTTGGCTACAGTGATGCTTTTCTTATTTCAAATCTTCTAAAGTAGGGAATGCCACTGGAATGATGAGGGTCTAAAGCAAGGTGTGTAGCAAGGCATGGTTGCCTGGTTTTATAGCAATCTCGAGGGGGTTTCAGAGAAGAGAAAATTGGAGAGTTTAGATGGTTTAAAAAGTGAAGAGAGAAGGAAACTGTGAAAAATAGAGAGAGAGAGAGAAAGACCACTGGTGATATGGAGAGGGATGGTGATGTTTCGCTGGAGTTTGCTCCACGGTTCAGGGAGGACCTCTGTCTCTGCCAGTGCCTCTTAATCCATCACACCTCCTGCGGCCCTGGATCCGACACACTCCAGCGCTGAATTCATGCTCAACTCTGTCATGCATGTGTGCCCGCTGTTCCTGGCCTTCTCTTATCCCTGTTTTCACTCTCTTTTTCTTTCTCTGAGTGAGTGTCAGGACTATCAGCACTGCCTCGGGCAAGATGGACAGACACTGTTTTACAGTGTTTTTATACATGCGCCACATCTACACTTGTTCTTTCTCTCAGCTCTGAGAGGCTTCTCCCTTTTCCTGTTTTGCCTGCCAGTCTTTCCTGCAGCAGCTCACATACTTTAAATTTTTTTGCCGTTAATTTCTGTTACAAATCCAGAATCTCTCATAACGAAGACTTGGGATTTCTTCTTCCATGTGTATGTACTCATTTGACAGGATGTGCACTTCCAGCCATCTGTCTGAGTTTTAAAAATGGGGGTCAGCTACTTCACTTGATCAGTCTTGCTGATCCCCCAGATGCATTTGCACATACTGCCTATAAGCTTTTTATGAAATCTGATGTTATAATGAACAGGCTTGATTAACTCTGTCAGATTGCTCACCAGAGCTGGAGGGAAGTGGAGTGTGGTGGTGTTAGAAGAGCATGGGACTGACTCTAAACTGTGAGCTGGCATGTGGGCATTTGATTTACGTTCAGAAATGCGTCACACATACGTTAAACTCTGCAGCACTCCGTCACTTAACCTCAGTTTTCTGGCAGGTTTTCAGTCTTTGTAGTCTGTCCCTCTAAACTCTGCAGCCCGTCTGCGTACCTCACTGTTTTGCTCTCTGCCTGTTGTTGCACAAGGTGACCCTCTAAACACTCCAGGATCCCTACTGTGACTGACTTTTTTTTTTTTGCAGCACCAGCAGCCAAATCACGCACCCCACCCCCTGTCCACCTGGTGGCGATGTCTCAGCACCTTGACACCTGTTTCTCTAAGGGAGAGGATAGTTGGTGGCTCCGTATATTTGAGATTTCCCTTTCATTTTGCATGTTAAGGGAATTAAGATGGAGACAGCCTGATTGTGTTTGTGTGCTTTTGTGCTTGCATGTAGAATGTGTTTTTATTTTGGTTTTTTTTCTTTTGTATAATGAATATATTTTTTTGTTTTTGAGACTCTGCGATAGCTGTAATGAATTCCAGGAGGCTTTTTGTTTGTCTGTTCTGTCACTCCTATTTCAAAGTAGACCAAGTTGCTTGAAGTCCCTACCATATGGTCATACTGAAGGATTTATCACATAAGCTTAACCTTTTCACACAAATCGACTGATATAACTTCATATGATACTTTATATAGCCGCGGGAATGTGTGTTTATCTTTAGAATGAAAATGTATTGTAAAGTTAGAGTATCTTGACAATAAATTAATACTTGTTTAAAGAAAATCTAATTTTAAAATTTAGGTGGTATTCATACTCGAAAATGGTGGTGGTAGTAACTGTAGATTAGAGTTTTTTGACAGGGACATTTATGTCTATGGATAGCAAAGCTACAGAATTTGTATTTTTGTTTGTGTTTTTGGTGGCGTTTGGTTGTGACAGCAGAGGAAGCGTAAGGAGAAAACGTGAAATACAGCAGTGGTCCCCGGCTGTTTCAGTTAATTAGTAGTATAGTAGTATTCCACTGAAATAGGTACCACCACTGGACTGCCGAGAATATTGTTGAATATTGACTCTGTAGCCACAGTCACCACGACTCCAAATTATTAATCTGTGAAAATATCATAGACTGATCATCCAGCATTATATCAACCTGCCTAATATTGCACAAGTTAACCTCCTATTGCCAAATCAACTCTGATCTATCATGGTATGAATATGGGACCTCTAGGGTGTACTGCAGTATCTGGCATCAGGATGTTGGAAGCAAATTTTTGAGTGTTTTTGCAGGGCAAAGCCTCCATGGATTTTGCTTCAACAGATCCTCAGTCACATGGGGTCTTGACTGAAAGAACTTCCTGTGGAGTTTTTTCAGTGTGGCACAGTTCATTATGCTACTGTGCCAGTTACATCACAATGGGGGTGTGGTACTTTGCAATAATAAGGGGAGTTAAGGGGTTATTACATGTCAGATAATGTCCAACTGAATGCCAAGAGCTGAAACAATCTAATGTTGTGTGCTACATTTAGTCCTGACATCACCTTGCAGTCTTCTATCTCTTTCAGATTGCACCTTCTGCATAAGACATAGTCCACCTGTATGGACTTTCCTCCAGTCTTGTATGTCACCCTTTGTTCCTCCCTCTTCCAGCCATCTCCATCCATTTCACAAAATCCACTACTGTTAGTCCTTTGCATTTCAGTATACCTATCACACCACCTGATAACCTCTGTTCCAGTCACCACTTACGCCTCCCTGGGGAACTCTACCATTTCATCCAACTTACTCCAGAATTTGTCTTTCTCTTCTAACTGACATCCAACCCGTGGAACGTATGCACTGACAACATTCAGTATCATCCTTTTGGTTTCCAGCTTCAAACTCCTGTCTGATGCTCTGTTCACCTCCACCGCACTATTCACAAACTCTTCCTTCAAGATTACCCCTACTCTATTTCTCTTCAGATCTACTCAATGGTAGAATAGCTTAAATCCACCTCCAATGCTCCCTTCCTTCTGGTCCTTTTGCACATACAGTACACCTACCTTCCTTCTCTCCATCATATCAGCTAGCTCTTTCACTTTACCAGTCATAGTCCCTACATTACACCAACAGTAGCACCCTGTTGGCCAACGTCATGGGGGGCGGCCATTATTCACCCGGGCCTCGACTGATCTGCTATGGAAATCTCATTCTTGATGATCTGCATGTTTGATTTGGATTTTACGCTGGATGCCCTTACTGATGCAACCCTCCCCATTTATCAAGGCTTGGGATTGGCACTAGGAGTACACAGGCTTGTGCCTCCCCCATGGCTATGCATGAGTGCTATGAGGTAAATGATAAGCCCTATCTATCTCTACAGTCAAAAGAAAGAAGAAAATCAGTAAAGTGAACCGAATCACATGAGCATACTCAACATGCATGTTAATATTATAAGCAGGAGAAACCCTTTTGATTTGAGTAATGGGTCAAAGCAAGTCCAGTTAAAATGATTTTAAATAGTCAAATTTACTTTAGATGCATGAGCATTTAATCCAGACAAACTTTATTATTCTTTGGCACTGTTAAGAATTTTTTATCAGCATAAATACATGTTTTTCTTTTTGAAAAAGCTGTAAAAATAATGCCTCAACAGCTAAACATATTGAAAATAAACAAGCTAAATATGCATTGTTTTCACTGACAGACTTGCAGGTTGGGAAGGCTGTGCGAACGATGCGCATCACCAGCTATTCAGATTGTCACAAGCACAGATGGAAAAACAAATGAACAGAAATGTGTCCTCGAGTGTAAATATGCATTGTAAGCTCTTCACATTATCAGATTTGCAGATGGAGGTAACATATGCACAGAATATGCTATCACCACGTAAAATTTACAGATGGAGTGAATATCACAGAACAGGCATTATTACACCATGAGCTGAGTGTCATGCATTAACTTAGTGTGTAACATGTTAGTGATGTGGTTCAAGCATACCGCGGAGGTGTAACAGTCTGAGAATCTGGACAGCTGGTGGCCTCTAGCTCTCATCCTGATGGCAGAGGCAGATGCAGCATCACCTCACTTACCTCTTGTTTATGCAGAGGAAGTTGAATCTATCTGTCTTTTGGTTTGTCAGACTCTCTTCCCTGGTGTGTTGAAGGATGTGACAGAGAGATGGAGAGAGATGGTGACTGGACTGGTAGAGTGAGAGCAGACTGTCTTTCTGTAATGAATATAAATGGGCTCCAGGTCTCACTCTCCTCATCCGGCCTACCTTTCTGAAAGCAGGCATGGGATGAGAATGCGGGCTGGAGGTTCCCCATCCTCTCTTGCTCCCTTTTCCTACACAGTCACATTTACATTATACATACAAAAAAACAATCATACTTCTTTCATGCTTTTCTGCAGATGGCACTTTGGTTTTAAGGTCTCATTTGAAACAAGTTAAATGCAGTAAGGGGAAGGACAGTAACAAAAAAATGGTGGCATGACCTTAGGAGACACATACACAAGTCACGCTTGTAACCGAACATATCACTGAATTTTGACCTGCGGCCAATTTTGACCTGTGGTCATCTGTTCTGCATTGGTTGGTTATTTCTTTTTCTAGTTGTGCACCATCCATGGTCCTGAAATGTAAAAAAACTGGGGAAATCTGGATATCATTGAGCTGATACACTCTTATATATCATGTAACATTAATTAAGTGTAAGTGTGAAGAGACCTAAACCATTTTGACATTTATGTAAACATAAAGTAAGAAAGTGTATTAAAACATGAAATGACTTCTTGAAAAATGGACTGTTGCGAGAAGTTTTGGTGCGGAGGGTGTTGTGCAACTTCAGCCTCCAGCAAATTAGGAATGATGTTCCTTGGTAATCAAGATGTTGTGATAATAACATTTAAATAAATAAACATTCTGCCATGCACTTTCTGTTCTCGATGGAACTGTTATTACCATTCTAAGTGCAAAATGGGTTAAGACCAGAGGGGCAGTATCTAAGGCTCTATAATAAGGCCCATGCGGAAGTGCCAGAAACAGGTTCCTTATTTCCAGTTAATCAAACAATGACAGATTGCTCCAAAAATGAGTCAGTCCCCATAGACTTGCATGCTAAAATGCCCAGGTTTACAGCAGAAATAAACAACTGTAGAGGGGCAAATTTTTAAACAAACTCACCTGTTCAAAATTGTTGTGAACATTTAACTTTAGCTTTATTATGACGTGACCACTTTGGGTTACAGGTGGACTTCTTCTAGGTCACTAGCAGTGGCCAAGGGTTTACAGGTTTCTGTGATTCTGTGTTGCAGCCTTACACTCTATGAATGCACTATTAACCAGGCCTGGTAGTCTTTATAACTTAGCACTCCAAATATGCTCACCTATGTCATTAAAAAAACAAAGCCATAATATTAAACCTGAGGCTTCAGAATGGCAGTTTATAAACCACTGGGTGACATATTGGTGGTTCCATCCATTTTTATACAGCCTATGAACTGGATGAGAAAACCTTGGAGTAAGTACATTACTAAGCTTGGGACATTCGTTTTTCAGAGTTTAAAATAGAACCTCTTACTTTAGTGGCATTCAATACTACAACAACCCTCAAAAATTGTAGTGGTGAACAAGGACAGGATATTTAGGCTTCACAATGCAGGATGCCTAGTACAGCCTTTGTATGCTTTGTTGCAATATAATACACTGTTCTTTAGCTTGCTGAGTTTGCTGGCAAAGACATTTTGATGTATACCCTGCAGAATCTGAACTTGTTTGCCATCTTTCTATCTCTCTCTCTCTCTCTCTCTCTCTCTTAAAGCACCTCTTATCCTCATCCTAATTTTCACTGCTTTTTTTCCAACCTTGGAGGTACTGATGGCAACCAAAAAGCTGCAACAAATTCTTCAGTCCTTATCTGAACCACAGCACCTCCATTACCTCTTTCTTTTGTCTTTTAATTGCCTCTGGGAGAGCACAGTCTTTGTAAATCTCTGCCTGCCATACACTGTAATGTGACAATATTTATTTTCTCTACATCATATGCATTATCACCTATTAGTCATTCCTTCCATTCACACTGTCATCTTCAGATTCCCATGACAAATGAACTGTCTGAAGACATTTCTCCTGAGGGAGTCCTATGATTAGCACACATCTCCTCCATCTCTCAGTTGTTATTGCTTCTTTTCTCCTACCGCTTTGCTCTTGATGTTTGTCATGAAAAGCATGGAAAAAAAATCCCTAGTTTTATTCTGGTTAAGTGTCATCTGGGTCTATTTAGAAAGCTGTGAGGCTGTTAGCAGTGCTGCCAGTATTGTCATGTTTTCTTAAATTGATTTCCTGTGATTACTTGGTGTTCACGGTGCTCTTTAAGGGACAGGATGCAACAAAAAGCACTTGGTAAATTGTGCCTTTGATACACTGTGTGATACACTGTGTGTGAGTGATGACACACGGAGAGTAACACACATGCATGTAAAAATTCACCCTCACTCACTCATATAGACTTTAATTAATTGCCAGGAAGTCTCAGGTAATTTAAATTGCAAATCAGTGCAGCCTATTTCTCCCAACTTTTTTTGATTAATATTTTATTGTTTTACTGAGCGAAAATGCCACCAGTGTTTTCATCAGATACAAGTGGCACAAAAGAAGAAAAGGAGGCACTGAATTGAGATGATCAGATGCAGGTGTTACCGCTAAACATTAATTAAGTTGCGTCTGGTTCTAGAGCTGCTGAGGCCTGGGTGTCGCCTTGTCTGTTTCCAATCCACTCACCAAGACAGAGGTTCCTCTTACTTTTTATCTCTTTCCTACATTTTTTTTTTTTTTGCTGTCTCTCTGCATTCTCGGTCCAGTACTCTGTTTCTGCCAAGTTTTCTCAGGTCCTGAACTTCTCTTTCAATCAGACACTAATTAAGCAATGGAGTAGAAGGGTTTCTCTGGCAAGAGATAGGGGGACTTGCAGGTTGAGTGAGAAAAGCCAGATCCTGAGACCTTGATGACTTAGGTATGAAATTTGTGGAGAGGAACTTGAAAGGAGCATAAGGGAATGAGACGAGAGGAAATGAGAGATTTAGACAGCAGAGAAATTACACTTTGAAACCAAACTGTGCATATTCCTTTTTATTTTTCAGTAAGATGTTCAATCCCAAGAGACTGCTAGTATAGAACGGAACAAAAATTAGAAAAAAAAATAATGAGGAAATTCGTCTTTGCCACAAATGGAAACTGAGAGGTAATGTAGCCATTGCAGTCTAAATCTGTACCGCAGTATTGCCGAATGAAAATATCCTTGGAACAGGTGCTTATCAAACAAAACTTTGACCTTTCTACCTTTCTTGATCTTTTGAAAGTAGAGTGCAACTTTGTGTGTGTCTCTGTGTGTGTGTGTGTGTGTGTGTGTTTTGAGTACAGACTGGCGGCTTGAGATGAAAGTCTTAAGTCCTGCCCTTCACTCAGAGCCACAGCGGATGGGTGCAGCCTGGCTGGAATCAGATGGCTGGCACAGCACTCTGTTCATCCCAAAGCAAAACAAAGACAAAAACCACGTGCAGATAAAGGAAGGCTTCCCTCATTGAAGCCGAGTGCATGCTGCTGCTGTGCTTTGACTGCCAAAGACTCTTTTAAAACAAATGCATTCAGAGCCTTTACTTCCTACTTACTGGGAAATACCGCTCAATTAGACTAACCATTTAATTAGGAATTGCAGTGACATGTACAAAGAGAGATGCATACGCACAAGGCGTGCACAAGGTCACAGATTTTCATAGTTATGTGTTCTGCTAGTTTAAAGTCAGAGTAGTTTAATGGCTCCGTTTCTGTGTTCCTACAGGGAGCCTGTAGCTATTTTGGAGTCTGGGCATTGTGTTGTACTGGATTCATCTTTCTGCTGTTCTCTGTATGGCAGGGGTTTAACAGGCAGCCAGCTTGACTGATTATTGGACCTTTCCTCTCTCATACCACCTCATCCCACATCTGGCTGGTGCTGCTGCCCGACTCAGCGCTCTCAGCATCAACGCTGGCAATGTCCAGAGTGCCAAGCCCCCCACCCCCGGCAGAAATGTCCAGCAGCCCTGTGGCCGAGAGCTGGTGTTATACTCAGGTGAGGGATACATGATACATGACGCCCCCCCGTGCATTTAATTTTGTTATCACTTCTCTCACTTGCTTGTTTCCAAGCCGTAGCAATACAAGATCGAGGCAGGAGGGCAGACCTGTGTTTCCTTGCTTCTTTTTTTTTACTACAAAAGAAATGAACTATAATCGGGCCAGAATACATTTTAAAATATAATTAGATTGTCCAGCATTATTTATGGTTGTAACAGTGTTATTAACTTATAAGTTAGTGTATATGACATATAAGTAGTATGGGCTTTTTTTATTTGAATTATTTCTCTAATTTGTTCCTCTTCTGTCTCCTGCGTCCCCTGTCCTTTTGCCTGAAAGTTAATCTCAGTGTGCCATGTTGAAGGAGGTCTCAATTCCTAAAATGCATCTAAAGAGCAAGAAATGTTCTGTCCTTCACTGTTTGTGTTTGTGTGTGATTTATTTAAAAAAAAAGAAAAAGAAAGAAGTATGATATCTGGTCACCTTGCACCATGTTGTCAATTAAATTAAAAGCAGCCCTTAATATGCAATATTTTTCACATTCTTAAAACCATTAAAAAAATACAGCTTAAGTTGGGATATAACAAAACAGTTTATATTACAACTGTGCCAAAAGTTGTATTTGGTATGAATGCATTTTAAACAAGGCTCTAAAACTCAGATTTTTTTTTTTTAAATGTTGCTTAAGCGTCTCTCTCCTCAGCTCTTTTTTTTTTATCACATCCTTTGCTTGATACTTTGGCAAGATGAGCGGAAAGGAACCGAGGATGTACAAACTGAGAAATGACTTCTGCTTTACAGTACTTGTTTTGTAACAAGAATTTCAATTTTACCCTTTGTAAATTCCAAATCTACAAATTGTATTTGTTTTCAGTCAAATTAAGTTGAGATATCTATAGAGACAAAATGATTTTATGGCTGGTACAATTTTTGGTATTTTTGAATTTTAAAGTCTGAAAGTACAGTGGTGTGAAAAAGTGTTTGCCCCCCTTCCTCATTTCCTGTTTTTTTGCATGTTTGTCACACTTAAGTGTTTCGGAACATCAAACCAATTTAAACAATAGTCAAGGACAACACAAGTAAACACGAAATGCAATTTGTAAATGAAGGTGTTTATTATTAAAGGTGAAAAAAAATCCAAACCATCATGGCCCTGTGTGAAAAAGTGATTGCCCCCCTTGTTAAAACATACTATAACTGTGGTTTTTCACACCTGAGTTCAATTTCTCTAGCCACACCCAGGCCTGATTATTGCCACACCTGTTCTCAATCAAGACATCATTAAATAGGAGCTGCCTGACACAGTAAGGTCCACCAGAAGATCCTTAAAAGCTACACATCATGCCGAGATCCAAAGAAATTCAGGAACAATTGAGAAAGAAAGTAATTGAGATATATCAGTCTGGAAAGGGTTATAAAGCAATTTCCAAAGCTTTGGGAATCCAGCGAACCACAGTGAGAGCCATTATCCACAAATGGCGAAGACATGGAACAGTGGTGAACCTTCCCAGGAGTGGCCGGCCGCCCAAAATTACCCCAAGAGCGCAGCGACGGCTCATCCAAGAGGTCACAAAAGACCCCACAACAACGTCCAAAGAACACACTTAAGTGTGACAAACATGCAAAAAAAACTGGAAATGAGGAAGGGGGCAAACACTTTTTCACACCACTGTATTCAGTGTAAATGTTTTTGTTTTTCAAACAATTATGTTAGTAATTAAAAAAAAAAAATTCCATGTTATAGATACAGTACTCTGGAAAATCTTGAGCAACCCCTCATTTCTTTATATTGTGCTAAGAAAATGGGAAATGGGTGTCTAGCCAGCTTTATTCTTCAACACTGCCTGAACTCTCTTAGGCAGCTTTCTTCTAATAAGTAGTTTTCAGGAGTAGTTCTCCAGGCTTCTTGCAGAACATCCAAAGCTCTTCTTCGGATGTTGGCTGCCTTTTGTTCCATTTTCTGTCAGGATGATATCACACAGTTTCAATAATGTTGAGGTCTGGGCTCTGGGGAAGTCAGTCCATGACTGATAGTGTTCCACTGTGTGCGTATGTGTGTTTGTTTGGTATGCTTTTACTGCATTGTCAGCTTCTTTGAGATCAATGTCATGCTGAAAAATTAAGCCATTGCCAATCAGACGCTTTCCAGATGGTATTGCGTAGTGGGTTAAAATCTGATGGTACTTCATTCATAATTCCATCAAGTTTGACACGATATCCGATACCACAGGCTGAAATGCAGCTTCAGATCATGTGTTTAAGGACATGGCTTTCAGTTACTGTTCATCTGCTACAGATCGTTTTTTTTAGGCTTGCCACTTCTTTGGCCAATAGCTCTTTGGTAATCACCTTGTTAGGGCAAAAATACTGTAAATAATGTTCTGCTTGTAAAACTGTTATCTTTGACATTTGTCACAGATTCAATTAAAGAAATGGGTGTTTTTTTTACGACTGATGCTAGAAACAAAGTGCTTAAATATAACGTTTAAAATTGGTTCTTTTCTAAGTTATGTGCAGACACATCACTGGTTCTTCCCTTGAGTTAGGTACATTCCTAATTTTGAATGATTCATAGGTCAAAGTTAAGTGACTTTGACTTATGAAACAAACCAATAAACATGCCTGTGGAAATATTCAGGTACAAGGACTGGACTGAAAATGAGTGAAAAAGCAGCCAATGTCCAAAGGAAAAAAACTTTAAAAGCCCTTCAGAAATCCTGAAGAACTGTTGCCCAAGACTGCTTTAAAATTTCAAGAAAGTCTGGCTCCTTGAAGACAGAATATAAAGAAATGAGAGGGTGACCCCAGAGTTTTTGCACAGTACTGTATTCAGTACCTGTAGATTGCAAAATAATCAGATTTAACCCTGAAAGCATTCCAAGTGTAGTAATTGGTTAATTAGTTGGTAATCAAACCCTTTTTGGTGGGTGCTTTAAGAATTTCATGCAGTCAAGAGGTTTTTGGTTTGGTTCCTTTCTTGGTTTCTGCCCCCAAATTGTCAGATGTCAGTTTGATTTGTGCAAGCAACATCATGTTTGAAGAACAGCTACCCCCAAGGGCACGTATATCGTCTAGCACTTTCCAAACACAAACTTGTGTGCATTTGTGTGCAGGTACTTATTTTGTGTGAGATGCATTGAATATTTGGGGCTGAAAAAAAAAATCTAATTTGCTCCTTTGCATATTTTATTGTGCGTATGAATTGTGACATAAAATAACAGCACGTAAAGCCGTTTTGCTGCGTCAGTGTGAGCATTAAAAAAAAAAAAGTAATTTAAACTCTCGATACAAGGTGTGTGCGTATAGGGTGTGAGGGAACACTCCTACACCTAATATGTACTGTATTTTGTTTTAATCAGCCCAGGACATTTGTTGCTACGTTTTAATAGTGAATATGTATTTATTCAAATGTAGCTGACAGATATTGTGTTTTCCTGATGGCTTCAACATTACCAGCCTAACTTTTTTTTTTCTTCATAATAATTGATACCATTTTACATGTTTTCTTTGTTTAAAGGTTATCTTTGCACTGAAATTGTATTTGTTTTAGTCATTGCATTGGCTTTACTAGCTCAGACATCACTTTCTTGCTAAGAGCAAAGGTAGCTAAAGTATGTCGTTGATGATGTCTGTTTTTTCATCTCTGCCATGTCCTTGCAAAATTGTTTTGTTTTTTTTGTTGCTACTTGTCCATTATCCTTTCTTCTTTCTCTTCGTTTGTTGTCCGTGTTTATTAAGATGAAAGGCAGTTTTGATGTGTGGTTTTGAAGTCCAGGCTGACCAAACACCACTTACCCATATAGAATAGATAAATATATAAATAAAGATATCTGGTTTCAGCTGATTCTGTCCTTTTTCTATGCAGATCAAAGTGGTGAAGTTCTCCTACATGTGGACCATCAACAACTTCAGCTTCTGTCGGGAGGAGATGGGAGAGGTCATCAAAAGCTCCACTTTTTCGTCAGGAGCCAATGACAAACTCAAATGGTTAGTGAAGCCTCATCATTCTAGCTTCCACATATATAAGGTACAGCAGCCCCACTCTAAGAGTATTTTTGGGGATGATCTTTTCAACTTTTTTGCATCTTTGAAAGGTAGAACATGTCCGTGCTTGTACATGTGGCATATCAGTCATTGCTTTGTGCCTTTAACATGTCTGTATTTGCAGTGTTTGTTAGCATATGTTTTGAAATGAAAATGAACTTTCTTGCGTAACACCTCAGTATGCATGAATTGATCTGAGGTTAAACCTACATTTGAATTGGATTACTTTACTCTGACTTTGCTCTGAGATGAGCACCCTGCTGCTTTTCGTGTTAGGCTGAGGCATATGAGTATCTCACACCTCCCAGTTTTCCTTGAAACATCCTGGCATCTCCCCAGAAAGAGCTGGAGAATGTGGCTAGGTACACAGAAAAATGCTCTATCAGTCTTAGTCTTCTATTAGTCACAGCCTGACCAGTAAAAGATAATGGATAAATGTATGCTACAGGCTCCAGATATTAGCTCTGGGCTTTGTTTACCTGCAGCATGTAGAGATTTGGGATGGTTCCTGTGAACTGTAGCAAATGGGGGTGGAGTATTTAAAAAAGAAAGAGAAAAGAAAAAAAAGTCATTTTTAAAGTGCTACAGTGCTCATTCTTCATTGTCAAAACCCAATTTTTGAAGGCAGTAATATGATTTCATTTTGTACTGGTTTGCCATGAAATGAGTTGACAGACTTAATCCATGCAGTCTGGGAAATGTACCTAATTGCCTCGAGTATAGCTGTAAAAACTGACTAAGTGAACAACTACTGGGCTGCCATGCTTAGACTTCCGAAGATGGTTGATTTGATGATTACTTCTGCTTTTTGGATCCACATCATCACAGATTTGTGTTGAATATTGTTGGAGTAAAATGACATGTCACTGATTAATTTTCACAGAATAGGGGGGTCACACTTTTAATATCTCATGGATTTATGTAACAGCCATGGATGGCTGATGGTAATGATTGTAGCCTGGGATAAAAATAATGCAATAATGAGTTTGGGTTCAGTTAGTTACCTGTTTAAATTATTTACAAACTCCATCATTTTAAAGAATGATGGCATTATGCTATTAGTCCACTTTTTCCTGTAAGTGCCTACAGTCTCTTGTATCTGCGTGAACAATTTAGTTTTTTTTCTTCTTCTGTAGCATAAATCTCCCTCAGTTGCATCACTGCATCATTCTCCAGTGCTCTAATAGAAGTGAACTGCAGGTCAGCCCCATACTGGCCTATTGGCAAGAAGGCAGAAATTGTATAATAACAACTAGACTAACATAACTCAATTAATAATGAATTAATGAATTAATTGTTAACAATTCAGGCCAGGATATCTACATTATAGGAAAAAAAAACCCAACAATAAAAAGCTACGAAATTGATATTATACATTGTATTACCAGCACTAAAAATCTGATGCAGTTGAGTACTTCTTCAATTAATTTTTCTTTTACCTTACAACACTTTAAATAGAGGCCATTTAATATGACAAATATAAGACTGTGCAGCTGCCTATGAAATAATGCCAGGATTGTTATGATAATTCACATAATATTGTAAAATATTATTGTCTCAAATAATTTACCAGAATTACAGCCTCCAGATGCTTCATATGTTAATTAACAGTCCACATGGCCATGGTGAAGTGTCTGATGTTGTTTAAACTATAACAGGCATATGTTGCAAACACATTGTGCAAAGCTATGATTGTTTTGTGGAACTGGTTCCTGTTGCATTGCTGAGGCTGTGGTAGTTCAGACTTCATTGCTGTTTCAGATTTAAATATCAGGACATGTTTATGTAGCACTTTGCATTCGGACGGCTCATACTCTTTGCTCTAGTGTGTTATATCACTACTGTCTATGAAACGCTGCCTGACCTGATGCCCCTCATGGTAATCTCTTTGTGCACCTCTGGACCACTTGTTATACTGCTGCTATTTTGAGAATGCTCCAAATGATCACAAAAGCAGTGTAATTGATTAAAAAAAAATTATTATTAAAAAAAATTTTTTTTCATATTACGCTCCGTATACTCTTAGCCCTGATTTATTCTGCAGCCTTGAGTTTATGCCAACAAACATAACCTACATAAGTGGCCAGCGATGCTGCCGGCACTTACGCTTGTGCAGGTGGGTTATGTGTTAATTACCGTTAATCATCGAGTGAGAAATCTGCACCGTAACCTGACCTGCACCTGACCTGCACCTCCCAAGAAATATCAAATAACATCCGTCATCTCCATACCAATCACGGCGCATGATTAGCAAGGCACGGCAGGGAGCTGTCCCTACCAATATTTGCTCCACCGGTGAGATTAGCACCGCACCGGCCTGTGATTGTCTGCCTCCCAGAAACCGATTGGACTCACGTCCCTACCAATGTTAATATCAAAGCTTTTGAATACATGTACAGGATCTGTCAGTATGTTGTGGCACTAAAATGGGAGCAAATTTATTTGGTCTAAATAACTTGGTCCTATTTCTTCCTAGTATTATTAGTCATGATAACTGGCATCACCTCTCTATTTATTTATTTAGCTATCTATTCATTTTTATTTATTTATTTGTGTTTCATTTATGATGTATTTATTTGTAATGCAATTTATTTATATATTTTTATATTGTATTATATTTTTAAATTTTATTTTTATTTTAAATTAAGTTTTCATTTTCAAGAGATTGTAGAAATGCACTAGACTTCAAAGTATTCACTCATCTTTAAGTGCAATAAATGCAGTGTTTACAAAGTCAATGAGTAATCATGTTGAATAATCTCAATGTCGACCAAAATAATTGTGATTATGATTTTTTTTTCCATAATCGAGCTGCCCTAGTAGTTGGTCAGTGATGATTGTGTTTCACCAAAGTGTAATTTTCGTTGTGCTGAGTGTTGGTGCAGGATTGGCACGTTACTGTTAATGTGGTTTCTGCTGAATGCTCTCTCTCAGGTTCCTTAGTACATTACAGTTGAAGCACTCACTGACAGTCCGATCTTGGGTAAATGTGTCAAAACAACCCAAAAAAACAAAAACAAACCCCAAATATTTTTAGCTCATCTGATGAACCTATGCCATGGCAAGAACTCAGTTCTCAAGAATCACTACTCCTCTTATGGTACTGATCAGAATCGAATTAAACTTGGACACAATAGTCACCTAATGGATCTTAACACATTGTGCTTGTTTTACCTGCAATAATGCAGATTGTCTTGGCTCCTGAGCCAGATCACCTATGGTATCACTGACATTGTGGTTTTGTTATCTTAAAAGGATCCTTAGCTACCCAAGGCACGACAGTTTCGTACCTCACAGTGGTACTGTCTCATTGTTCCTGAAGCCATGATTCAAGAGTGTGTCTGTCTGGCTTATTGTCAGAGTAACATGATGCAGCAGACAGATTATAAGTTTAGTTCAAAGCAGCATTTCCTTTAATGTTGGAGGGTTTTGTGACAATAGCTCTGCACATGAAGAGGTATTTGAGACTACTGCTGAATAGATCTTTAGTAACCTTTACTAGTGTGGTTTTGATGTATTCTAAATCCTGGCTAAAAATTTCCAATGAATCCATTGCACTGTGAACACGGACATTAATTTGATATCAAGGGACAGAAATTGGTCCATACTTGGCTGAAACATTAAGGGATTTTACAGTATTGTTTTTCTTATATTTGTTTGTTTGTTAACAAAATTTCAGCAAAACTACCAAGTCCGATTTATACCAAATTTGCACCAAAAATTGGCAGTGACCCCCTAGATCACCAGATTGAATTTTGCCATAATTGGGTTGAGGTTAAAAAAAAAAAAAAGGAACTCCAGAAAAATTTGAGAAATAGAGATATTCTCTTATCTTTGGCCCTCTCAAGTCAATGGACCTGCATCTAAATGCCATAATCGATGTTACAATGATGCAGCAGCAGGATGCAATCTTGGTGAGACTCCTTTTCAACTTGTGTCAAAAGTGCGGACTTCAAACTACGTACCAGTTTTTAAATTGTGTCGATAGACCAAGCAAAACCAGAGTTATGATCAATAATTTATGTCATGCTCTTTCACGTTTATCGTCCTCACATGTGATGCGTGTTTGGTACCGGAAGAAATGTTAAAAATGGGATCTTCGCCAGCAGAAAGTATTTGTGAGCAAAAAATAAAGAATAAAAAAAAAAAACCAACATCCCCTTTCCTATTGGTAGGAAAATGCACCACATCAACCAATCAAAAAATTATATGGCAACGCGTGGCATTTGGTTGCAGAGGAACAGGTGAAAGTTGTGAGTGACGGGGGCGAAAGAGAGACAGCGATATTGATAGCAAGAAATTGAGAAATTTGAGAGACTGTAGCATGTTTGGGGTGTAAGTGTGCGTTTAGTGTGTTGTGTAGTCATGGACAAAACAGATGGTAGCCAAACGCAAACGTTGTCTCCAGGGGTACAACAGGAGAGAGACACCTTCTAGTGTCGGGCCGGTGATGTGCCCCTCTGTCTGTGGTGGACAGGAATGGTTTCTTAGAGTGGGACAAAAAGTTTGTGTGGCATCTTATTGTGACACTTGATTGTTCTATAAATAGTTGTCAAAAGAGGCATTGCCTGTATTTTAATTTAAATAGTTATCTAAACTTTGTTTGCTAAATTTGTACATACTTTTTGAAAATTACAAGTTATATTTGTGTTTTGAGTTGTCAAAGTAGTTTGTTAAACATGTTTGTGGTTTTCACAGTAAAAAAAAAAACTTTTTTCGACTCAGATTTGATGTTGTTTGCGCTATTTTTAGGTCAAATGTGTTAATACAGTAAGTTAAAATGAAAAAATAAAAAATGCAATGACACGTGAGGTTATGCTGAAAAAACTTAAACCAAACAAGGCACGGTAAATTGTTTTAAGGTGAAATATAAAGTTAAAATCAAAAGTACTTAAAAATAGCCAATTATACCCTATACTCTGCATAGGGCAAATTTGTTTAAAAAAAATCATATCGCCCTCAAAACCTATCAATCATCTGATATTCTGTACACAGTGCCAGAACTAGTGCCAGACTGAGAGCCATCTAGGGTCAATCCAGATACTGCATTTGCAGGATACTTGAATTTATTGGGAAACTCCATTTAATGGATATTTTTGGCCATATCTCAGCTGAAAAAGACACATCATCCTTATTTGTTGCAGTAAGAAGCATATCAGTAGTGTCCATGGACATGTAACATTTGATTGGTGTATGATCTGGATACGCAAATATATGACACGTCTTTTGACTCTGTCTGATCACTCAATTCCCCTGTTATCGCCCACCTGACAAGTCGCTTATTTTCTCATTGTAAGAGAGAAAGCTTTTACAAATAATGAAAATGACCATAAAATGAAAGTTATTTTACTTCAACTTTTTCAAACTTTTGCTTGTAAATAATAATAATAATGTCATGCCCATAATTTCGCAAGCACTTGTAAAATTATGGGCATGGCACGGATAATAGGAGTTTTGCGTTGTCTTGGTGATTACATTTTCGGACAGTGACGGGTTTGTGAGACGGACAACAAACATAAAAATGACAGTTCAAAGCACATATTAGATGAAGAGTCAAAATAATTATCAATCATGACCAATACTTTTCAATAATTAATGAATAATACGAGTATCGCATATAAATATTACAGATGCTTCCAGGAATTGAAGCGTTACATTCGCTTTTGTTTTTTGTTTTGGTCTCACTAGTATGTTTCTTCCTTTTCTTTTCCATAGGTGTTTGCGTGTGAATCCTAAAGGTCTGGATGAGGAGAGCAAAGACTATTTATCACTTTACCTCCTTTTGGTTAGCTGCCCAAAAAGTGAAGTGCGGGCCAAGTTTAAGTTTTCTATCCTCAATGCCAAGGGAGAGGAGACCAAAGCCATGGGTAAGTCCGAATCACCAGGCCCTAAACAATGGTGGCCTTATGGCTCAGTCACACTAGAGTAAAAATAGGACAGCAACCTTCTTGCAACTGGGAAAAATCAGTGGTTGCACAGTGATTGCAGTGTATGTTTTCAAATTTGGTGACTGATTGCAGCGAAGTGTGCTGACCAGCTGGTCGCCAAAAGGTTGAGTGTGCGACATCCTCAAGCTGTAGGTAACCGCATTCAATCACAAGGCAATTGCACAAGTCACCTTCTGGGAGGCAACTTGTCTTACAGTCCAACTCAGACCAACTGCAGCACATGCAGACAGATTGATAAAGGCTTGCAAATAATTGACATCTTAATTTATAAACACAGATTGTCAACACGTTGCAATCAATCTGAGCAAGTCTGCCTGAGTTCAGCTCATCTGCGATGCAGCTCTTTTCAACAGGGGACTCAACTCAACTGGCTGTTAACTGGTTGCATTTTGGTCATATTCTTATATAAATCGCCAACCTGCAGCAACTATTTGACTATTTCTGGAGGAATTTCTCAAATTTAAATCTGAGGTACTGACTATACTCTGAATATAAGTTTTTAATGTGAATTTCTGTTTAATGTGAATTTCTCTGTATGTGATTTTTTCTGACTGATATTATCACAAACGGATTGCATCTAATTGGCAGCTTGACCCCATTAAATCACATAATAGTAGTCTGATTTTTGTCTTGCTGCCATTTTATTGCCATCTTGACACAGCAAAGTTGTTTTGAAGACAGCAACTGTCCACAAGTGGTCGCAGATCTGTTCCCTGTCTTCAAAGCAACCGTTTCAAAAGCAATGAGATTGCACGTTCATTGCAGATGGTTGCAGTAATTTTGTTAATGCCACGGTCTCCAACCACTTTTTTGCCCTAGTGTGACTGTAGCATTATGTGACTGCTTAAAATTTGCCTCAAGTGGATTTACAGTCTGTACAGCATGGAACACCCTCCTTAGGTTTTGGTATGGATGAGGAAAAGTTCTCCAATAAAACATTTCACTTTTTAACCGCCCACAGAAAGAGCGCCTGAGAAGTGATCCTGCTTCCAGGTCCAGTAGACGTGAAATTAAAGCAACAGTGTGTACTCAAAAACAAAACACATTTATAATACAGGTGATCAAGATGGTAAAATTATATGGAGGATTTTGACGTGACGCTAAACAAATCCCCTCATGAGAAGTTATTAGTAACAACCACTTGAAAACACACGGGAGCCCATGTTTTTATTTTCTGTAATAATAACTTTTTAAAATTGACACTGAAAAGTATGTTCACCTTCATTACTGAAAACCTGACCCATCCTTGTAGACATTTATATTCAGCATAAAGCTCAAAGTTTAAGAGTTTCAAAATGAAAAACTCTTGTCACACCTGTGTCTTTGGGGCACTGAAATTTGTAATGTAGGAGGTGGAGAGTGTGTCTAATACCCCAAGTGTGTCTAATAACGTAAGGTATTGATAGCCATATGGGCTTGTGTAATCACTGCGGGTTGGATTCATTTCTAGTAAATATATAATTCAAAGTAGCGTGGGGCAATTTTGATTTTAATTAAAAAAGACCCAACCTTTTTAGAAGTCTTCGACAGCCTCACTCCCTGTTGATAAATTGGAAATGAATGCACCTCCGATTCCTGCTTTTTTTAATTAGGTTATGTTATGGGGAGGAAAAGCAAACTTGTGTGGAATTGAATTAGTGAGGGCCAGATGTGACCGCTTCCTGGTTATCAGGCTTTTTGGCTGCCTCCCTCTCTCCCAGTACCCTGCAGCTAACTGTACAGGAAGCATGGAGGAGGGAAGATGGGGCGGGTGAGAAGAGGAGAGGTGGGAGGAGGAAGTGTGTTGGAATCAGAGGCATATGCAGTGAAGTTGTGTACAACACCCTGCGGTGCAGGTTGTGTAGAAAGGGAAATCATTTTTCCTGCTGAGAAACATTTCCCCATGTGAACTTAGGTACCTCATTTGCTCACTTAGACCTCTGTCTTTTTTCAGACTCATAAATTCATTTTTTTTCCCTGTTTTGTCCTTTTTAATTCGACGACTGTCCTGTAATGTTTTAAAACCAAGTCTTAACTCTGAGTCGTATACTCAAGCAAAGTTTCTGGATGGATGGATAGATTATTGATCCCGGAGGAAATTATACTGCATGTCGGTACCTAGGGTTATGCATTAAAGAGTTTTCTGTGGTAATAATTAGAGATGTTTAACTTCAAGGCCTTACCATTTTAACATTGCCAGTTTAAATGACCAGAGAAAACCTGAATTTTGGGACTACTGAGTGAAGTAAAGAGACCCCCCCCTTTTTTCCCTCAAGGGGCTTTCTGCAATAAATGGTGTGCTCCATGGTGAATGCCCCATCCCATTCTTGCCATATGCCCTCCTACACTCTTGCCACAATCCCCCTGGGGAGACCTGGGCTCTCCACTGCACTCGTGTTGTCACTGGAGAAAATTACCCAACTGCCAGCATATTTGTGACACTTTAGCAAACACTCTAAGAATATGGCAGTAAAGATTGCTCTATTGGTTCTGGATCATTTAGAATCCAATTTAAACCAGGCCTCTAGGAAAAAAAGTCGAATAAAACCAAAGTGGCTTAATTAAGAAAGCTGAGTGGGTGTGGACTGTTTATGTGGCAGGACACTGATTTGTCTACCTCTGTACCCTGTTCCTGTAGAGACCATTTTTAAAACACTAGATATTTGGTCATAGTTCTTTCCACTGGAATAGTTGAGTAGAAGGAATAAATGGTTTGAAATGGTGGTGAGAGCTTACAGTAGAGTACCGCCACTACGTGTAACACATCTAACTGATATAAATCCTCAGTGTCGAGCTGAAGTTGCATTTGAGGAAGATGGTTTGCATTTCTATTTCTGGTAGCTTGCTGGTGAAATAAAGATATTATTTCAAATGCATTCATTTCCACATTTTGATTTTTGTTTATGTGAAGAATAGGAATATTCTTGCAGTAATTTAGAGGAGTTCAAATATGGCATGATTTTGACTGGTAAGCTTGACATCGTCTAATTTGGAAGAAAGAAATGGTTTGAAACACTTGAGACTGATCTGCATCACTCAGCGCTTGAGCGCCTCACTAGATAGCATGGTCTGTACTTACTAATGGAGATGGATACAAGCAGCACCCCCCCCTTTTTTTCCTACACCATACTTGGTCGCTTCATTTTCTCTCCCTGGCTTAATGTGCTGGTTCTCCCGTCTGAGGCTGTTGGGTGGATTGTAAGTTGTCTCTTCGACACCCCCCTTCTCCTTCCTCCTCCTTTTGCAAAAGAAAACAGCTGCCCCCCTGCAGTCTAGCATTCTGACAGCTCGGAGAGGGGAGATAGAAAGTTCTCAACCATTGCCGCAAGCAGTTTTGTATTCAAATGGTCTCCATGTTAAATCCCCCCCTACAGACAATGTTTTTTTTTGTGTGTTGTAGCTAAAGGCTATGCAAGCTTGTGTGTTTGCCGTGGTCTGCTTTTTAGTGTAATTTAAGAATGAGAGAGAATGTTTCATTTAACTGAAGCTGTGGATGCGAGCTTGTCAGGGTCGGTTGCCCTCAGTGAGTGATAGAGGCGATCAGGCATTCTGTGAGGGGGAGTGGAGCACTGGCTAATAGAGTAGAAGTTATTGGTCAGTCTTTATATAATCAGGTTGTATTGACACTGCTAGAAAGAATGTCAATAGGCATGTTTGTGCTGACACTAGCGTATAGAGCTCAATCTTCAATAAAGGTTAGATTTTCTCCTGTGTCACATTTATAGTTCTTAATGCCTGCCACGTTGAATGGGTGTGTAAATGGGTATTTTAAGTTAGATTTTTCAACTCTTATGAAAGCTAGAGGACTATCCATTACTACCAACTGAAAGCTTTTCAGTTGACGTCTACACTAATTCTCCTCTAGCAATCAATACATGTGTAACGGATTACTATAGTCTGTTGTTAGTTATAAGTCATGGTTAGTGAAGGTAAAAGGTAAGTCCAGAAGAGTGACAGTCACAAAGAGAGATGTTGACTCTGGCTGCTGTGTCGGCTGTTATTTTTCTACATGCCAGCTTGTCTTCTGGCGACCTTCTCTTTCTGTGTGCCAATCGTACCCTTGAGTTTTCTGCCTGAATATGGATGTCCTGCACACTTAAATACTTTGGCATTCTTTCCCCTTTCCTCTTCTTCTCTCTGTTGCCAGTTTAGACATCATTTTTCTCGCTTCACCATCACCTTAGGTTCTCTTTTGGCAGGGTGAGAAACTTCAGTGTTATTAAAATATCAAAGTGCAACTGCACAGTGGTTAAAAACATGACAGTTATTTCTGCTTTTTGCTGCTTCATACCCATTATAAGTGTGATTTTTCATACAAAGCTCATTATGAATTTCCCCAACATTAAGAGGCATGTATAGCTCCACTAAGTGTGTGCTCTTATATTTTGCTGTCTGTGATTGGTAAACTTTCTCTTTCATCACTCACACTTTTGCCATTGGATGCCTCAGTTGCACCTACCCCCTTCAACACTGCCCAGCTCTTTTTGGTATTCTGGCAGAGTGGCTGCACTCCCACCACCTTGGCCAGCTCACTGAAAATGTGAGTGCCAGCGATCTGACCTGCAGTTGATTCTCTGCCAGTTCAGGTTTCTGATGCCCCACTGGAGATGATAGCATGGCAGTAGCTGAGCTCAGCACACACAAAGCCCTCATCATTGGTGCCTGTATGTATCCACACATCCACACACAGTCATCTCACTGTCACAGCTGAACACTGAAGAAGTCACACCTCTCTTTCTCTTTTCAGCGAGTCTGCTGGGGCTTCTTTCAGCATTCTCTCTCACCTCTCCTCACCTCATCCTCTTGCCCCCCCCCCGGTACCTTCCTCCTGCCAGCTTCTCTCCTCACCCCCTAGTTTAGCTTTAGATGCTGCCACTGGGGAAGTACTTACTCGTCACTGGTCTTGTTACATACCCAAATAACACAACTTCACAAGTAGCTTCTGTGCTTTGGGGCTTCTTCTGGGTCACACATGCTAGGGCTATCAGACATGTTTAAAGGGCGTAACAGAGTGGGTGAAAGTCAGCAAAGAAAGAAGATTTTACTGACAGCCTGCAAAAGATATTTACATTAAGTTTATTGCTTTGTTTCATCCCAGCCACAAAAAGTACAGTGTGATGAGGTTACAAAAGTTGGACACTATTTTCAAACCTGCTCGACTATCTCTGGCTTAAAAAAAAACTCTTTTTTTTTTGGAGGTCTTTTTATGGAATGACTGTTCAGTTAGGAGCGCAACAAATAAAGTAGCGTCAAGTTCATAGATCCATTTTGTGACTTGACTTGCATTCAAGCTTATTTGTGTATCAGTTTGCATGTGGATTCTTGTCAGCTTCTTTTGCGTACACAGCCTCTAGAGACAGAGGATTACAGTGAAGGGCCCCCTGCATGAGCAGTAGTGGGAATAACTGCATATGCACTGCACTCCCTCACCAATCCCCTCTTTGGCTGCTTGCTCCCCCAAATCCAAACAGGGGATTAGACACAGGATCTTTACAGTAGCATTGACACTTCATCCTAGTGCTTCCTACTGTGAACTGTCAGCAGATCTATTGGGATTTCTATGCAAGAGTTGGCTAGAGAGTAATCTGTTTGAAGTGGAAGGAATATACACATGAAGTTTGCACAGATGAATGAGTCTTAGAGGTGATGGTCTTTTAGAAGGTGACTATAGCCTTTTTCACACTTAACCTCTGGACATTGTTGGGAGAGTCAGGTCTGGCCATTAGGCCTGGAGTTAGGCTTTTACACATCTACTGTAACGAGTAAAGAGATTATCTGAATCGGACACACGCGGGCTGTGTAGAGAATGCAGGATGATGATGCCCACACACGGGCTCAACTGGACGTCCCACACCACACACACACACTTTGCACCGGGTATAGTAGTTGCGAGGAAAACAACAGATTTGAACATTTGTGTTTTTACATGCAGTTCTACTAATATCTGAAAATGTTTAGTGCTGCAGCGCATTTGAGAAAAAGGCTCGGTATCTTATAGTCAGCTGGAATCAATAGGATTTTTTGATTTCATTGTTTTACCAGGTCTCAATGATTCAAAGGTTATTCTTTGCATATTTCATCATCTGACATTAAAACTTAAATTTCCACTTGATTTTAAGTGGATGTAGTTTGCCTGCATGTTCTACAGAAGTCTGAAATATGAACTGGACTCCTTAAAGTACTGAATTAATCAGTTAAACTGAGATTAAAATATGTGTGTAGTTTTTTGTGAGAATTCAAGCAACTAAAACGGGTATAGTATATCCACTTTTTTCTGATACGCTGTTAATTTTTTACATTTTAGACATTCTAAATAATCATCAAATACAGTTTCTTGCCTCTTGGGGTTTGATGACATTTTCATTAAAATACCCTTGTGTGCAGGTTGGAATTAAGACTCTCGATTCAATTCACTTTTATTTACAGTGCCTTGCGAAAGTATTCGGCCCCCTTGAACTTTTCAACCTTTTGCCACATTTCAGGCTTCAAACATAAAGATATAACATTTGAATTTTTTGTGAAGAATCAACAACAAGTGGGACACAATTGTGAAGTGGAATGAAATTTATTGGATGTGTCAAACATTTTTAACAAATAAAAACTGAAAAGTGGGGCGTGCAATATTATTCGGCCCCCTTGCGTTAATACTTTGTAGCGCCACCTTTTGCTGCAATTACAGCTGCAAGTCTCTTGGGGTATGTCTCCATCAGTTTTGCACATCGAGAGACTGAAATTCTCGCCCATTCTTCCTTGCAAAACAGCTCGTTTGTGAACAGCAGTCTTCAGCTCTTTCCACAGATTCTCCATTGGATTCAGGTCTGGACTTTGACTTGGCCATTCCAACACCTGGATACGTTTATTTGTGAACCATTCCATTGTAGATTTGGCTTTATGTTTTGGATCATTGTCTTGTTGGAAGATAAATCTCCGTCCCAGTCTCAGGTCTCTTGCAGACTCCAACAGGTTTTCTTCCAGAATGGTCCTGTATTTGGCCCCGTCCATCTTCCCATCAATTTTGACCATCTTCCCTGTCCCTGCTGACGAAAAGCAGGCCCAAACCATGATGCTGCCACCACCATGTTTGACAGTGGGGATGGTGTGTTCAGGGTGATGAGCTGTGTTGCTTTTACACCAAACATATCGTTTTGCGTTGTGGCCAAACAGTTCGATTTTGGTTTCATCTGACCAGAGCACCTTCTTCCACATGTTTGGTGTGTCTCCCAGGTGGCTTGTGGCAAACTTTAAACGAGACTTTTTATGGATATCTTTGAGAAATGGCTTTCTTCTTGCCACTCTTCCATAAAGGCCAGATTTGTGCAGTGTACGACTGATTGTTGTCCTATGGACAGACTCTGCCACCTCAGCTGTAGATCTCTGCAGTTCATCCAGAGTGATCATGGGCCTCTTGTCTGCATCTCTGATCAGTCTTCTCCTTGTTTGAGATGAAAGTTTAGAGGGACGGCCGGGTCTTGGTAGATTTGCAGTGGTCTGATACTCCTTCCATTTCAATATGATTGCTTGCACAGTGCTCCTTGAGATGTTTAAAGCTTGGGAAATCTTTTTGTATCCAAATCCGGCTTTAAACTTCTCCACAACAGTATCTCGGACCTGCCTGGTGTGTTCCTTGGTCTTCATGATGCTCTCTGCACTTGGAACAGAACCCTGAGACTATCACAGAGCAGGTGCATTTATACGGAGACTTGATTACACACAGGTGGATTCTATTTATCATCATCAGTCATTTGGGACAACATTGGATCATTCAGAGATCCTCACTGAACTTCTGGAGTCAGTTTGCGGCACTGAAAGTAAAGGGGCCGAATAATATTGCACGCCCTACTTTTCAGTTTTTTATTTGTTAAAAAAGTTTGACACATCCAATAAATGTCATTCCACTTCACGATTGTGTCCCACTTGTTGTTGATTCTTCACAAAAAATTCAAATTTTGTATCTTTATGTTTGAAGCCTGAAATGTGGCAAAAGGTTGAAAAGTTCAAGGGGGCCAAATACTTTCGCAAGGCACTGTATATAGCGCCAAATCACAGCAAACAGATGCCTCAAGGCCTCAGTCACAACACAAGTTGCCTAAAGGTGCTTTATGTTGTTAAGATAAAGACCCTACACTAATACAGAGAAAACCCCAACAATCAGCTGACCCCCTATATGGAAGCACTTAGTGACCGTGCTGAGGAAAAACTCTTTTAACAGGAAGAAACCTCTGGCAGAACCAAGGAGGGGCAGCCATCTGCTGTGGCCGGTTGGGGGTGATTATTTATTAATCTCTGGCTCTCTTCCACAGTGTGTCTTATGTCCTGTCTCCCTCCTCTCACCCCCAACTAGGCACGGTGGATGGGTGTCCGCCCCTGAGCCTGGTTCTGCCGGAGTTTTCTTCCTGTTAAAAGGGAGTTTTTCCTTTCCACGGTCACTAAGTGCTTGCTTATAGGGGGTCATCTGATTGTTGGGGTTTTCTCTGTATTATTATAGGGTCTTTACTATACCATATAAAGTGCCTTGAGGCAACTTGTGTTCCAATTTGGTGCTGTATAAATAAAACTGAGTCATACAGAACTACCTTCACTGACACGAAAAACAAGGAATCCAGCAATAGATGGCATGGTCTCCACCGAGCCTTCATCTCAGCATCATGGAGTGAGTGTGAGATTACATTGCACAAAGAGGAAGAAGACACTGAAGCAATCCAAAGGCACAGAAGATACTTCAAACAACCTTTCTTGCCAATTATCTTGAAAAATTATGTATAAGTGTACCCATGAGAATTCATGGCAATTTGAAGGCAACGTGAGTTGTCATAACAAATATTAATAGAAGTTAAAGTGTTTATGATTTATTAAAATAAACAGTTCTCACTTCTGCTGCCTAAAAGCAGTATGACAGATATACTGTAATGGGACTTTGGACACATTGCCTTTACCCTCTCTCAGTGTGACCAAGCATTGCACAGTTTCATCTGGTAATTTGCCAATTTGCTTATCCATATGTCCTTACTAAATTCTCTCCTTGTTGCTGCGTAGTGCCAACACAATTCAAGCATGGATGATTACATTTTTATTGTGTCTTATAGAGCATCCGTGGAAAGATCTTAATGAGAAAGAAATGACAAGGACTTGGCAAACAAACTGATTTCTATTGACTCTCATTGTAGCTTGTGGAGCTTTTTCCTGTACAGTCATCTAATCCTTTACGGGCGCACAAATACAGACATAAAACCTTAATTTATTATCTCATCATGTTGTATGGTTATGTCTGTCCTTGCAGGAATGGACAGCGATGTGTCCATGCACAGAAAAGGTTTGTCGCTTAAGCTCAGTAATCCCAGAACAGTGCTCAAGGAAGCATTTCCTTCTCATTAGCAAAATGGTGAATGATGTAATTTCTCCAAAGAATGGTGTTGTATTCTTCCAACAGAGCTTCAGTTACTTGCAAATTTTATGTGTTAGTGACTGGCCTTATTCTATCTGCAATTAGCTTTAATTTGCTGTGATCTCTGTAGCCGCCGTAGTTCAAAGGCATGAATGTTTTGACCTTGTATGTGAGTATTTATGACGGTTAGGTGACTGTAGATAGCTGTGACCGCCTCCACAGTGTGACTGTTGTACACACAAGAACTCCACCACCTTTCCTGTCTCTTTGTAGTGCAACTGAGTGTTACAGAATCCTTCCTGCCACTGTTAGAGATAATTGGCACTCCATAAACACATGATAATTGGACTGCTTTGATCCCTGCAATTTCTCACTTCTTGGCCAAAGAGGCACAGCAGTTCTGTCTCATGTTTACCACTAGTCTTTATGTGGCAGCGAGAGGATAGAGAGAGTGAAACGAGCGTGAGAGAGAGAGATTCTGTTTTCTTCTGAAGTGTTAAAAGCTCCCTGCAGGCATTACTTCCTGCACCCAGCCTCTTTTGCCATTGTTTCTCCGCTGCTTATGGCCATGACTCATAACAAACTTTCTCTTTCGCACACACATTCACACGCAGTGCTTAATCATGTTGTTAAAGTCTCCAAATAATCTTGTTTCTCCTTGTTTGTCCGTGTGTTTTCCTTTCCAGAGAGCCAGAGGGCGTACCGTTTTGTCCAGGGGAAGGACTGGGGTTTCAAGAAGTTCATAAGGAGGGACTTCCTGTTGGACGAGGCCAACGGCCTGCTGCCTGATGACAAATTAACTCTTTTCTGTGAGGTAAGAGGTGGAACTGTTCATTCTAACTAATGTTATTTGTTGAACTAATTTCACCGTGTCTTCATTTTTAAGCTCAAAATCTTTCCAGGAGAAATTCACAGTACAGACTGCACCTCTAAAGATGATAATCCTTATCATATTGTCAGATCAAAATTGTTCGTAAAATGGGATATTTCAACATTGCAGTCATACACAGACATCTAAGATTATCCACATTCTGATGTCGAGCTGCATATATATTAGTCGAACTATTTGAATTAACACAGAATATGTCATTTTAAATAACTTAAACCTAAAAATGCTGAATCCTGCCCACTTTTCTTGTTTGTTTTGGTGATCTCGCCTATAAGTGGTCACAACTATAATTCCTGTTTCACTCGGTTTTTATTCATCACTACCGTGTCCCTCTTAGTTAATAATGTATGTTTTTATTGGTACTACATAGCCTCTGGGTTCCTCTCTTTCATCACTAACATACAAGCTGATTGTCATTCTGCCTGCATGGTGGCTTGGCTCCGATTCCTCTGATCCAAATCTGGCTGCTGCTCCTCATTGAAAATTCCCTTGTTGTTTTTCAGCTGTAACACAGGGGGCAGCAGAGGTCAACTGTCCTCTCTCTCGTTCCCCTCTGCTACTCGTAATGGAGCCAGGGAGCAGAGAAGAGGTTAAACTTTCCGGATATGTTAATGCCTTAGTTGTAATGCATGCACCCATAAATGTTTAAAAAGCATGGCAGTGGCTGTTTAAAACAATTCTAATTAACCCTGCGGGTATGGAGGGGAGCATGTCTTGAAGTTTTCCCTTTTTGTAGCAGTGCAGTGTGCAAGTCTGTTTAAAGTGTTTCCAAACTGGGCTTATCGACAGAGGGGTAGGAGGGGCAATTCTGCCTCTCCAGAGCAATTTTTTTTTGGGGGGGGGGGTTGTATGTGTGCGTGTGCGTGTGCGCATGGTATCGTGTGCATATATTGTGTGTTTGGCGTGCCTCATTGGATGTAATTTTGAGGATGAGACTGTTTGGTGGAGAGGATGAGCAGGAAGAGAGAGGGATTAGTTACCTTGAAGGGCCCTCTTTTACTAAATTCATCCACTCTCCTGAAAGGAAGGAGGTGGGGTTGCTGGTTCAAGTCCTCGGTGGCCATTTCCTCCCACGTAAATATCTGTTGCACTGCGGCAATTAGCCAGCTCTGCTGATGAACAAGCAAGACGGGGCAAACCTAAATTCTATAGCACATTTTATACACAAGGATAAACAACCAAAAAATGTGCTTAATATATGTAACAATTTTAACATAAGTCAAATTTAGGTAACGGGAAGATTGAGAGAATGGAAGCTTTCGTCATCTCCTTGTGTAGCATAATAACAGCAACCATTTTTTAAACTCAACATTTAGGAGAATGGCCCCAGATGACCCAAGCGGCATACAGAGTTTATTTTCTCAGAGAAAGTCAGAGATGTGATATATAGACAGGCAGCAGTGTTTTTAAAATCAATTCTGAAAGGGAAAAAAAAAAATACTGGAAGGCAGCGTGTTATTTGAAAAAGGGCAGTCTGGAAGTGGGGTGTTTTGTGCAGTAGTGATGAAATTGCCAATATTGAGGAGTGGTAGTATTTTTCACCAACATGTGTGAAGAATGGTTGGCAGAGTTTGTTACTGGGTGGGGTATAGTGGGTGGATGGTGGTAAGAAAGTGTGGACGGGTGTTTGAATCTCTTTTCCTGGTCTTTTTCCATGTGAAAGTGATGCCCAGTGTTTACTGTCAGAGACCTGGCTCCACTTTCGTCCAGATGGTCCCATCCTGCATCTGAGAGATCCCCATCGCCCCAGAGCCCAACTCGCTCCCTCTTCCCTCTTCTCTCATCTCTTCGCCTTCCTCTTTTCCCCCTCCATCTTATCTCTCATTCAGACCCAATCTCCTCCTCCTCCTTTCCCTTTCCCTTTTCCTTTAATGTCTTGCTGCCTCCCACTTGGAGCATCACAGTTTCTTACTTTTTCCCCCTCATTCTACCTTCACCTCTCCTTTGTGTCCCCTGTCTTTTCTGTTTGCTAAGCTCCTCTACTTTACTTCCTTCCCCTTTTCCCTCCTTCATCTCCCCCTTTTTTCTCTCTTTTTTTTTTGTATTTGTAGTAGTAGGAGTGTCATAGAGGCAAAAAGGCTATGAGAAGAAGCCAGCATCGCTGTTGGAGGGGGGAACTGGCTCAACCACTCCTTGTGACCCTCTGGTCTTTCTGCTCAGCTCAGTTGCCTCCGGAGACATTACGTAATTCAAATTTAACACAGAGATATCTGTCTATGTCTGTCTATATGTCATGTCAGAAAGTGCCTAGACAAAAGCTAATGCATTTTCTCTCTGTCTCTTCCTTTGTCTCCATCTCTTTGTCTTTCCATCCCTGCCAAACCACTGCAGACACCTGCAGGTATTTAATGAGGAGATAGCTCCCATTAAAGGTGCTGCGTTGGCTGTCAAAAGAGAGCATGAGGGACAAAGGGAGATAAAAAGGAGGGGAAGAACGCACAGGGAGAAGAGACTGAAGGAAAAGCCTTCTCATGAGTGTGGGCGCAATGGGTGGCATCAAGCCGCAGGGGTAAAGAACAGATAAAGATGAAAAATAAAAATGATAAAGGACAAAAACAAAAGGCCAAGATTGGATTTGGTATTTTTACCTTGATTTCACTTCCTCCTTTAAAGAGACGCTGAGGTAAGGGAGGTTAAACCCTCTCTCTCTTTGCCTCACCTTTCTCTTCCCCTGTCAGTGCCACAGGTCACCTCTTTCTCTAATGTCAAACCAATGCTTATCCTATTGTTCATGCTACAGATAATGCAGGTGCTTAAGAGAAATTTTCGAGTATTACCGGCTCCTCAAAAGAATCTCGACAACTTTGGGCTGCCGTGATTTGCCTGCCGGCAGAGTTGTGTTGACTGACAATGTAAGAGTTAGTCAGAAAGTCTGTTTTGATTGACTAAAGGGAAAAGAAGGGGTTGTTTTTTGGAAAGAAGTAGTTTACAGTGAAACGTACCTGTCAGTCATTGTAAATTGGCCACTGAAAAGCAGAGGCACAGTGATCCCCCTTTTATTCCATAAGAGCTAGAGTCAGAAAAATAATCCTCACGCACAGATGTGGTTTATTTCACAGAAGAGGCTTTCTCCTCCTGCCCTGTCTGCTGTGGCTTCAGGGCCTTACTCCAGAAAGCATGCTTAACAAACTCTGAGTTGATTATTTGATCTGAGATTGGCAACTCTGAGTTTCATCTTCCAGTAAGGTAGATCAGAGTAAGTTCAGTCAACTCTGAGTATGTTCATCCTGAGTTAAGCATGTGTGAGAGAGAAGAAAGCAAGCCATCATCAGTGGAGCTTCAGTGCCAGGAATGACACCATTGCAATGGGTAAATAAAGAGCAGTCTCCATTTTAATCCAATGGACTGAGGAATATGAATATGCCAGTGTGGTCCGTAGCATTTATTTTGAAAAACGGGAGGGAAGTAAATAGTCATTTTAATTACATTGGACCACTCTGTCATCATCGTAGACAGTATAAAAGTTTGATAAAAAATGTATTTTTTTTTTTATACTGCCTGTGGTAATCATTTACCCAACTTGAGTTTTCATTAGAAGATGGAATCCTAATTTTACATTTGATTTTTTTTAATCTAGTTATTCAGCTGTAACCTGACAGAGACAAAATATAGGTGAAACTGAATAAGACACAGTTCACTAAATGACCGGTGATATTAGTTATTCAGATAGCATTTATTATCTTCTGTGGAACCAGCTCCCAGTTTGGATTTGGGAGGCAGACACCTTCTTTACTTTTAAGATTAGGCTTCAAACTTTCCTTTTTGATCAAGCTTATAGTTAGGGCAGGATCAGGTGACACTAAACCCTCCTTTAGTTACACTGCAATCCCATGATGCACTGATTGTTTCTTCTTCACTCACCTCTTTTCACTCTTTGTGTGTTTACACACCACTCAGCCTTTTGTCCTGTCTCCCTCCCCTCACCCCCAATGCCCTCCAGCAGATGACTGCCCGTCCCTGGGCCTGGTTCTGCTGGAGGTTTTTTTTCCTTTTAAAAGGGAGTTTTTCCTTCCCACTGTCACCACGTATTTGCTCCTAGGCGATTGTCTGATTGTTGGGGATTTCTCTGTTTTGTTGTAGGGTCTTTACCTTAGAATATAAAGCACCTTGAAGCAACTGTTTTTGGTGTTTATGGTGCCATATAAATAAAACAGAATTGAAATTGAATTGAATTAAACTCAAAAGGTGCAGCGCAGCCTCATGTTCACTCAGATATTCACATTATCTCCAAGGGCTCAACTTTGACAGACATTTTTCTATCAGTGTGATCAGTTACCACATGACAAATGATTGTTCATTAAACAGTGTGTTATATGTCTAAAGCTTTAATACAGATAAGTTTAATTTAAATAGTGATTACAGAGACATACAGTGTTTCTAGTGTAGGGAAACTGGCAGGCAGCCTGACAGCTGCATTACTGTTGACAGAGTGACAGAGTTAGGATATAAATTTTATTCAAAGCTGATAATAAATCTAATGTAATCATTGTCATTCCTACATTAACAACTTACTGATTAGTGTTCATGCTAAGTACAAAAAAATAGTGAATTAATGTCTAACTGGGATTTAAGGGTTCCCAAAAATGTAAACTTCAGCTCTGAGGTTTGACGTCAACTTCATGAATGAGGACCCAAGTGTCAGTTAGATGGTTCATGTGCAGTGGGAGGAGAGGAGCCAAACTCATAGTTTAAGCAGGTTCAAAGAGTGTGTTACCTTAGTGACTGGTTCAGAGTTTAAGGGAACTCTCTAGAACAGAAAACCCAGAGTTTCCATCATGCCAAGGTTAACAAACTCAGAGTTGTTGGCTAAAACTGGTTCCTGGAATAGAGCCAGGACCAAAATATAAGATAAACCACAATATCCTTTGTGTCCAGCACGCAGATGCTGTGTTAGCTCTGTTTTTGTCATTAAAAAGCAGTGTTTTGTCTTCCTTGACCTTAGATGAAGATGAGCCAACATGTACTGATACTGATCATTAAAAAAAAATCAAGTTTATTATTGTTGGCATTGTCCACTTGGTGCCACAAGGTGGTCAGTCACAAGATGGCAAAAAAAGTCACGAGTTAGCTGGTTAGGAGAAGTTTTTTTTTTTTGTGGTATACACGCTGTTTTTGTTGTTGCCAACATTGTGGTCAAAATATAAAATCTTGAAAAACAAGATTCAAGTGTGAAAGTCAAACTGGAACCTATTGATTCTTTTTTTTCTCCCCATTCATCCACAATCAGGGTATGTATTTTCTCCCAACAACAATCACTTCAATTCACTGGAGAGTATGCAGAGGGAAAATGACTGTTGATAAAGACAGGATTGCCATTGATTTTATTTTCCATTCAAGTTCCAACCACTTGTAAACTTGAGAAGTATTTCATATTTGGCTGCTGTCTGATTTAGACATAAATTATCTCAGAAGGTGGAGATGTAGTTTTCAGGGTCTGTAAACATCACTGGGAAGTGCCACAGAGGAAAAGGAAAAAACAAGTTTGTTTAATAAGTTAGATCATCTTTATGTGCAGCAGTGTGACATGTTTAAGACTGAAAGAAAATATGTATGGGGGTGGGTTTAATTACAAGAAGAATTTAAATGATAAATGTGGGTTGCTTGGTAAATATAGCATAGAACAAAGCTGTAAAGAGATGATAAGAGAAAAGGAGTTGATGAAGAGTGTACTCAAGCCATACTGTTTGATCAGGAAGAGGAAAATTAGAGTTTTTGGAAATTTAGGCAGTTTTTCCAAATGAAATCCAAAAACACCCTTCCTAATATGACAGTACAGTGCTAGTTACCAGGCTTCTCAAGCTAATGGTGAAGATGGGTCATGTGTAGTGTTGCATGTTGGGTAGAGTATCTTGTAATCAGAGTTGATGAGACACATTTATTCATGGTAACCAAAGATTAATATGCGTCACCAGGGGGTTTACTGTCAAAATGACAATTTCAGTTTATTTCAACCTGATATACTTCCCATTACTGTGGTTATTTGTGGCTATGTACCATTTTAACTTTGCATATTTAATCTGAATTGTGAGTGTAATGAAGGTCTGCCTGGGAACAGAAGTCTTGATTAGTATGGCAAGTTTGGCTAAGTCAACAGAACATATTAGCCTGATACCTAATATTTACCTGATGTGTATGCTGATGGGTAGGAGAACCAATTTTTATCTTAATGAGCAAACATTTTGAATACAAGATTGTTTTTTTCTGTGTTTTCTCCAAAGGGTGTTCCAGCCAAGAGTCCCAGGCCTCCTGAGTGCCTTTTAATAATGATAATAATAATAATAATGCCTTAGACTTATATAGGGCTTTTCACGGTACTCAAAGCACTTTACAATTCTGTACACTATTCGTTCACACCTCTATCATACTTGGTGGTGGTAAGCTTGGCTTGGTAAGTGTGGCTGCCAATTCGTGCCTATGGCCCCTCCAACCACTACTAACCACACACTTAGGCAATGTGGGTTAAGTGTCTTGCCCAGGGGATGCGACACACAGGGACTCGAACCCTCGACTCTCTGGTTGCAAGGTGAGCACCTACCCACTGTGCCACTGGTTCCAGGGGGCTCCATCCTGCAAAGGAAGTGGAGAAATATCTTATGTAATAGTTGTTGTTATCATTATGGAATTGATGTAATGCTAATATAGATTGTCAGATAAGCTGTATGTTTATTTTATTAGTTTAGTATGTAACCCCAGACAATGGCATGGCTTGGGGGTTAATTAGCAGCAGTGTTAAAGGCGGCCGGTTAATATCAGAGGCTGTTGCACTATTGGGCCACATCGTTTTATTTTGTGTTTTGTGTTTGTCGATGAATAAACACCTGGTGGGTCGGCAGCTCATCTCTGCCTCAAGCCTCCTATTTTAATCCAGCTGCTTCCAGCCATCCTAACATACGTAGAGATTCGAGGAATGACAAGTTGGCTAATCTGAACATTCATTTGCACACAGCACTTGGCTTACATGCTAGCGTTAGACTTATATTGTGGCCATTGTGCCACTCTTTGCTTTACGGTGAGGAAACGTGGTACCAAAATGCAGTGGATGGTTAACAGGACGATAGATTGATTAAGTTTGACGGTTGGCTGTGTTATTGGCAGAAAGACAACAGGACGGCCTGAAAAACAAAGCATCAGAGGAAGCTGCACTATTTCTGTTCTCACTCTTCTGCTTCCAAGTTAGAAGGAAAACATTGCAGAGTAGGAATGACAATCAGCCTGGGACCTGATGAGGCCAGACTTGGAAAATCTTAGTGTTCATGAATGATTGAGACCCTACTAATGAATCAGCAGCTTTGATAAATATTCTGAAGATAGTCTCTGACTTGATTGATCGAACAGTCAGCTCTCCTTATGGTTGGCGAAAGTACAACATAGTGGTGCAAGGTTTATATTTTTTCACAATACAAACAAAAGCCCAAGCCAAACGTAAAAAAGAAAAAAAAAGCCAGAGCGCAACTAATGGCTTACAAATAGAAATTTAATGAGCTGCATATGATTTCTCATGGTTAGCCATTGCCAGTCATAAGTTTACCCAGTGAAAAGGCTCTTTTCTAATGTAACCTTGCAGAAATTAATCATTTTTTTCTGGTTTCGCTACTACCTTTCCAGCGCATAGATTTTTCATGGTTGAGAATCCTTTCTTAAAACCCATTCCCAGCATTAATGGGAAAGGCAGCTGCTTCCAGCCAGCAAAAGGACCAAAGATTAGAAGCAGGAAAAATCCTAAACTGAAATTATTTTTCACCTCCAAAAGTCAAGTGTATTATAACAATGAGATAACATGCACAAAATTATACAGGCAACTTTGCACAAATTGTCATGCACTTCTTTGTGAGACATAAAAGGTTCATATGTGAGGATCAGCACTTATATGTGTACATTGGATGATGGTCCGTTTTTTTTTTTTTCTCTTGATAACTTTATCTGCTGCAGAATAGCAATCTGATGTTCTTTATAATGATGCTAGATTTTTAGAAGTCCTTTCTTCAAGGCTCCTCCAGTACACCCCTCCTAGGGTGGGTGAATAAATGAGTGGGGTGCTGATGTTCAGCTGTTTCCTCCTCTTCCTCATGGTGTTAGTGCGGTTCGCCTCTCCCATCGGTGGGTAAGCACTTTGCCGGGTGACAGCACCCATCCTTCACAGGGCCCTGCCATATGCTGTGCTGCTGTCAGAGGAGACGACTGCAGATGCTCCAGCTGCTCTCTCCTTGCACACTGAACAAGAGGCGCATACGCGCATACTCACACACACACATAAGCAGCACTTGGTTCAGGATAAAGAGGCAGCGGTGGGAGACACAAGGAGGAAGGGGCGTGGGAGAAAGGATGCACACAGAATTGTTTTTTTTTTTTGTTAGGCAAAAGGGGAAGGCAGAGACAGTCGTTCATTTCTGGGGAATGAGGTGAAATTTTAGTAGGTAAAAGGGGTAACATGATTTGGATGTAATCAAAGACAGATATGTATGAGTGCTGATTGAAGGTGAGATACTGGAGCAAACAGTGCAAGCTTTACAACCACAGTTTACGCCCCCCCCCCCAAAAAAACCAAAACAAAACAAAAAACACCTCCACCCCATCTTGCAATGTGACTTGAGCCACAGTAGATCCTTTAATAGATAGTGCCTTTGCAACGCTTTTGCAAGAACTGCACATAAATATTCTTTTATTTCCCATCAAAAGCACTTTGCTTCTCCCAGACTAAAGACTGCAAAAATTGAACAAACAGGCAACTTTTGCCTGCTTATTTTCCTTGTCCAAACATTTCCTTCAAGCATCTAAGATTGGGCATCAGAGTCTCAAAGCTATCACTTTGGTGTCTGTGATCTTCCAGCAGAGAAAACAAAGCTACTTAAAAGGAGACCCAAATGGCCGGTGCTCATAGACGGCAAGCAGAGGCTCATGCTCGCTGCCAGTGGTGATACTGAGAATGTGTTGAGTGTATGTGTGTGTGTGCATGCATGTGTGTGGGGGAACTCTGTGTCTGAGTGTGTGTGTGCATGTATTTGTAAGAACAAAGTTGGCTGGGCTCAACACTTGGCTGTGAATCGGGACCTGGGCCGTGATACTCGTTCAGCAGCTTGACTTCAAATCATGCATGAAATATGTCTGTGTCTGTGTAGTTTCACCACAATACCTCTGTGTCAGTGGTAGGGCAGCCTGTCAGTCTGTGAGCCGAGTCACAGAAATTCACAGAGCTGAGTCCCTGCACGCATCTGCTAAAGTGACCACTCTAAGACCAAGATGGGTATCTTTAGTCACATTTGTTTGAAAAATTGTAACTTTCTAATGTGATCCTGGCTGGAAGTGGAAAAGAGCTACTGTTGTGTTTAGCTAAAAACTAATTATTATGTTGGATTAAAGCACTTGTCAGTAATCCATCTTTCCCCATCATGCCATGAGAAACAGCACTCTCATTTTATGCTACACCTGGTAAAGTAATTTTCCCAATTTTTTTCACTTCAAATGTGGTAAAAAGAAGTTTCCAGCAAATTTTTGCAGTTTTTAAAAATATACTGAAAAAAATACCCAAATTCATTGTTGTATTGTTATCATGTATTTGATGAAAAATAGCCTGGGGCTTTAAGTGGAACTATTGTGTCTTTTTTTTTTTTTTGCATGTGTGCTATACACACTCACCAGCCACTGTATGAGCTACTGGGTTGGACTCCCTTTTCCCTTCAGGACTGCCTTAAGTCTTTGTAGCATGGATGCAATAAGGTGCTGGAAACATTCCTCAGAGATCTTGGTCCACATTGACACGATGGTGTCACTCAGTTGCTGCAGATTTGTCAGCTGCACATCCATGATGTGAACCTGCTGTTCCACCACATCCCAAAGCATGCCACTTCCTTCCTCGTTCTGATACTCAGTTTGAACTTCAACAGGTTGTCTTGACCATGTGTGCAGGCCTAAATGGACCAAGTTGGAGCAGTGTGACTGGCTGATTAGACATTTGTGTTAATGAGCAGTTGAACAGGTGCACCTAATGATGTGGTCAGTGCATGCATATATTCATGTTAAACATGGGCAAAAAAAAAATGCAAATATTGATGTCAATACACGTTATGCGCAAGTAATCCCTGTTAGCCAAAAGCTCCAAACACTTAGTTTCTGACAGTCTCTTCTAATCTTGGTTATGTACGGTGTCAGTGAGAGGAGATATCTCTAACATGGCTGTCAGCACAGGAGCCCCACCCAGGTGCTGTTCAGATCTTTTATTTGTGAGGGGCAGCTGAATGAGAAGAAATGTGTCTTAAAAGGAGGGCGGGGAAGGAAATGAAATGGCTTGTTTCAGGCAGGGGATGAACTGAGTGGCTGCAACAAGGCTTGGTATAAAATACATGAGGGATATTTTGAGCTGTGAATCATGTAAAGCTCCTCTTATAGTTGATGAATAAAGTTGTATCAAAAACAGCTGTAGTTCTTGGTAAGTTTTTCATTGTTATGCAGCACACTTCTTTGTCTGCTTGGGGTTGGTGTCTGTAGCTGCTCAGACTAGTCACCCAGTAGTTAGTAGTTAGTTCTTTTATTCTTAAGTTTTCTGCAAACAGACCAGTAATAAAATTAATTAGTTTTTGCTCACCAAAGGGAAGACTGAGCAAACACTGGAAATATAAGAGCTTCCATTAAATCCTTATGGGTTGAATAAGAAGGTCGAAAAACAATGATCAGCTGGGAGGAAGTGAATAGCCTTTAATTAAAGAAGGTGGTGGTTTTAGCTGTCGCCTTCCTGTGAACAGTGTTTATTTTTGACTTTTGTTTAATAGGTCTGGGATTTAGGGTTATGTTTGTTTAATGGTGTCAAGACCAAATCAGATTCCTCTATTATTCTCAGGTTTAATCAGTTCCATCGCCTGTTCCAGCTGCCAGAGGGCCACTAAGTCTGACTCCTGCATTAGACTGTCTCCAAACTCAAACATCCTGTCATTGCGCTTTGTGTTTTTGAGTTTTGTGAGCAATAAAATCTAAAAGTAGACACAGGGAATGAGTAAGAGAGCTGCAGAGTGAGTCGGTGACACCAAGCCTGTTTACTCTGGCTGGCTGGAGAGGGGAGAGCGAGTCATGCATTATAAAAAGATAGTGATGAATTTTATGCTTAGGGGTTCAAATGGCAATTTCAAAGATCACAGATCTATAAAGATTTTGTTGATGAAATGAGTAGGTGTACATGATGTGTGTATTTATGTGGTTTACTGAAAATACTGGAATTACAGCCACTTTATTAGTTTTATTTCTCAGGCAGCACACTGACCTTGTTGTTGTGTCTTAAACGTCTATTACAAAATGCACATAATGTGCAATATTTTCTTCTGACATTCAGGTTCACTTGCAATCTAATTAAATCCATTAAATATCTGAATAACAGATAATGAAGTTCTGAAGTATGGCACGATGACGCCATACTGTTTTACTGCACAATCTGTGCTTTCCTTTTCACTAGCTTGTAATACATTCGAAAGGATTTGTTTTAATAGATTTGTTTCACTGAAGCTGTAGCAATACAACTGGTAGTGAATGCTCAGATTAGCAGTGTGTTTGAGTTGAAACAACGTGCAGATACAATGTGGGTAATGCCGCAAAAGATGTTTGCCTGATTTAATTTGTTAATACTTCTGTAGCTACCTCCAGAGAGATCAATAGTAGGTTTTTAGTGGCCCCAGGCAGTCAGATTTGGATCGCTGTCAACTATTTAGCATGGTGTGGTTGCCACTGTAGGAAGCACTTTTCATGTCTATCCAGTGCTTTCAGTGTATAGTCTATGTCTAGGCAATTGAGTGTGCTGCAGCTGCATTGTATTGCACAGTCAGATGCAAACGAAAAGAAAGTAACGTGTGGAATAAAAGGGTAAAAATGATTTTAAAAGGACAAACTATACAACAGAATTGTATAGTTGTGGTTACTGATACTAAGAGACCTACATAATTGGGAGCTGATAAATAGAAGAGGGTGGATTACAAGCAGTGAATCAGATTCTGGCTTCAGTGACATTTAATACAGTTCTTCAAATGTGGAGCTGTTATCTGCCTTTTTCTTCAGTGGCAGCAGATGACCCAAAACTTGCAAATGTGTGATTTCATATGCATTCAGCACTAGTTTCACACTGTTATTTTTAATTTGCATAATTAATAAGGCTAAGTCACAATGGTAACATTTCCTCTGTATGTGCATGCCACGCAGAAGATTAAAAATAACATCTGTGTTATGTAAATTGTTTTCAGCCGATCTTGGTATCAGGCTTTATTTTTGAAATATGGACATAATTCCAAACAATCAAAATAAGACTATCATATTGGCAAGTGCTCCTTGCCAACCTGGCAACCATTTCTGAACCATTTACTGTCAGACTTTGCTTCTGCCTGCAGAGATGGACAGCATTTGTTTTTTCTCTTAAGCTGCTGAATAACTGAAGAAATATCCAAATGTAACAGGTTCTTATTAAATAATATGTAACAAATACTCTTAGTTTTAAGACTTGTTTCAGTGATTGAATGCCATCCTTAATGTTCTCTGAAGGAATATTGAATTGGAAAGCTTTTTATTTGATTACCACGGCAGGACAGTCATGAAAATGTGTGGTAGGGAGGTCTGGAAGAAAGTGGCATGGGGGACTGACTTATTTTGCATAGTACTAGTAGAGATTTATTCTCATAATCTACCTTGCCCACTTCCTTTTCAGGTTAGAAGTGTGCCTTCTCTCCAATCAGGCCATTAAAACTATGTTGTCAAAAGTCAAATAATATTTATGTAAAAATAACAGAAAAAGGGACAAAAGAAGGAAATAACTCTTCTTTTTCAAAATTATACAGCAGCAGCAGCAAGTGGTGCAGTGTCAAATGAGAATGTGTGTAGTTTGCTGAGGTAAGTATATGTATGTATGCATGTGTCCATGTGTCTGTCTGCTGTGTCCATCATCTCTGCCCATGTTTGTGTTTCTGAATGCAAAGGACTGAACAGGGAAAATTAGTCTTGGCAGGTAAAGGAACAAGTGTCCCATAACTTAATGAATTTCATTTGATTTGAATCTTTTCTTCTTCTTTTTCTTCCTTTTTCAAACTATTTCACGCATGGCAAAACACTGTAAATCCATAAACAAACACATAAACGGGCAGAAAAAGATTGATGCATTATGAATAAATCATCTGGGTGCTGAAACTCAATATTAACTCTGCGTTGCCTGGAGGGTTTAGAAGGAGCTTACAACAGTTTCATCTTGATGTCTGAAGAACTAACTGGGAGGCAAGCGCTTTAGTAAGTACTTATCTTGGGAACTTAATTACCAAAACAAATGATGATTGTGGTGATACAGCAGCAATGATTCTTGCTTACTGTTATTTTCTTACCTAAGGTTGTATACATAAGTGGTTTCTGTCATCATCATCATCATGATTATCATCAGTGTAACTACTGGGTAATAAATACAAATCAGTCAGTCATTTAGTTGGTTGGTTGGTTAATTCAGTGCTTTCATATCTTCATCACTGCTGGCTGAGTTACTGTGGGGTTTTCCTATGATATTTATAACCTTCGAGGGATTATTGTTAATGACTTTGTTGACACCAAAACTCAAAAAGTCTGGAACCACCATCAGTTTAAAATTTTGACTTTGACCAAAACTATATCCATTACAAAGGTATCCTAAAAGAAATTCTTTTTACCTAAGAGCAAACTGTACGGTAATTGTTGCACAACAGTAAACCAAACACTTTCTGTAGGATATTCCGCAACTTGTAAATCACAGAGTTGTCCACCAAATTTCAATGTAGATATTGGTGTACAACCAAAAAGACTAACCCTTTCCTATTTGTGCACTTCTTCCTCCCTTGGGCCAAATTGAGACTCTGATTAAAACTCTGCTAATGTGTAGATTGCTAGCATGTGCTTTTCCTGATCTCCCACTACCTACAGGATGACATTGCTTGTCATTGTCTTAGAAAATTGTACCAATTCTCTTAAACAAATTACAAAAATAAATAATCTTACAATGCTTAAGGTAATGATAATATATAATGCAACTTTTCTTTAACCAAATGACTGTAAATAACAAGAAAGTGCATTTCTCTTTGTCAAAACAGTCTTATTGCCTTTAGTGTACATACATAAAACACTGCACACTAATACAGTAGCTACTTGTCAATTGCAAGATGGGGACCATAACTTACAAAATTAATGTGATGCTGTGTTAAGAAAAAAAAAATAGAAACTAGCAATGAAACCCATAAATCAAGCAAGCAGAAGGATTGCTTCCTCATAGAGTTCTATTAAAGGAGGACTCACCCCCTGCTTAGAAAGAATGAGAATTTAGTTCACTAATGCATTGGCTTCACTTTTCAGACCTGGAGGCTATGTTCATCTTTTATATACAGTCTGTTAGTCGATGTTATAAATTCAGTAAGGAATTCTTAATGGGAAGAAGTCACAGAGTTGAATGTAAATATGTCTATATGTATGCTTTTGATTTCCACTAACAAAATGAACTCGTGTTTTTCTTTGGAGGACTTTATTTTCCATTCTTGGTATCAAGTGGCAAATTAACAGGTGCTACTCATCACAAAGCAGCCACCCATTTGTACTAAAATAAGTGAAGACTTAATATGATAATGTAAAAGAAAAGACAAATCATTATAGTATAAATTATCATCAAGTGTATACATGGTCGGAGGATCCTGTCCACTCATACACTATGCAAATTGTTTTCGAGTGGGGAGATTGAAGCAGGAGGAAGAGGAGGTTGACAATGACTGAAGATGACAGCTAATAGTGTGAAGACTGTCAGGACAGCCAGTGTATCTAAATAACCAGGTGCTACGATTTAGTTTCTGCCTGGTTAAACAGTGGAATAATTGGTCAAGTTAGCCAGTAATTAGACCGGCTCTGCCACACTGCATCTAAAAGCCCAGCGATGGCTTGACCATACTAATTGGGCTATTTATACTGAAATGCACTGACCAAGCTCACAGGCTTTCCTTCCAATTTGTTTTTCAGCACTTGTTTATTTTTTTCAGTCGGTACTCAGGACACAGCTCTGGACTTGCCCCTCTCTCCTCCTCCTCTCCTCCTAAAGCCATTTTTCATTCCAGCTTGAGCTCAGCGAACTTCTGTCCTCTACCCTTTGTATTTGCCCGTCCGTCTGTCTCTCTCTCTCTCTCTCTTCTGTTTTTCTCCCGTTACTCCCTTATACACAGTAAATCCCTTTCTAGCAGGCTTTCCGTATTGCTAATCAGTGTTTTATGAATGCCAGTGTCTGTGCACAGGAATGTCTCTTTCTCATGTGAATGTGGCTGTATTTTTAGTGTTCCTCTGTCAGTGTCTTGACGTATGTCAGTCAGACCTGCGTTTCCTTGGAGTGTGAATAATAGACCCAGCTCTGGAAACCAGACTGTCTTACACTCTGGAATACTTTGAATTCTCCTTTCTTCAGAAAAGTCACATTTTCTTCACACTGTCCCTGTCATTTCTGTGCCAGAAATGAGCTGCTACTATGAGAGGTCATCTCCAACCGTAGATCCCACCAATAGCTGTCTCACACTCCCACCTCTTTTGTGTGTGATGGCTTCTCTCTATTCTGTCTGTCTGTTGCTTGGTATCTCTGCATCTGTATTCTCCCCACTTTTATTATCCCTATATCTCCCCCCCTCTCCTGCTTTTCTTACACTCTTCTGTTTTATTATCAGTCTGTCTTTCTGTCCCCTTCAGGCTAACCCTCAAACCTCCATCAGGAGCAAACAAGGCTCCTTGACATTCAATTTCCTGCTTGCCACGTACTTCTCTATTGTATGCGCTTCTCCTCCTTTTCTAGGACTCTTTTTGTGTTCTTTGAATGGGTGGATGGATGTGGCATTGGACAAATAGGTGGTCTGATGGCTGAATGGCGATGGATGAGGAGGGGACCGGCCTGTAATTTCTTTATTTCTTTCTTTATTTTTTTTATGGATTTTTGGATGTCAGCCATAGTTGCTTTAACAGCAAGGTCACTTTGTGGGGATGTTTTGGGATTTTTGGCCTTGTTCTTGACAACAGTTTACTGAAAGCTATTTGAAGGTGTCAGCAAGAAAAACAGGAGAAGAAGAAGCATCCTTGTATTTATCTTGTGTCAGGTGCCCGGGACTCTTAATTGTGGTGTTAAATGTAAATTAAAAACCAGGTAAAAAGTTTGAAAGTGGAAAAAGTCCTGAAAATTTCATTTTGCATCCACGTCCACCAACTATTACATGATATATTGTTTTATGTTGACAGAAAAATGTATATATTACAGTATATACAAGTCCAAAGAATATACAGTGGGTACGGAAAGTTTTCAGACCCCTTTAAATTTTTCCCTCTTTGTTTCATTGCAGCCATTTGCTAAAATCAAAAAAGTTCATTTTATTTCTCATTAATGTACACTCAGCACCCCACCTTGACAGAAAAAAACAGAAATTTAGAAATTTTTGCAAATTTCTTAAAAAAGAAAAGCTGAAATATCACATGGTCATAAGTATTCAGACCCTTTGCTGTGACACTCATATTTACCTCACATGCTGTCCATTTCTTCTGATCCTCCTTGAGTTGGTTCTACTCCTTCATTGGAGTCCAGCTGTGTTCAATTAAACTGATTGGACTTGATTAGGAAAGGCACACACCTGTCTATATAAGACCTCACAGCTCACAGTGCATGTCAGAGCAAATGAGAATCAAAAGGTGGAAGGAACTGCCCAAGGAGCTCAGAGACAGAATTGTGGCAAGGCACAGATCTGCCCAAGGTTACAAAAGAATTTCTGCAGCACTCAAGGTTCCTAAGAGCACAGTGGCTTCCATAATCCTTAAATGGAAGAAGAAGTTTGGGACGACCAGAACTCTTCCTAGACCTGGCCGTCCAGCCAAACTGAGCAATCGTGGGAGAAGAGCCTTGGTGAGAGAGGTAAAGAAGAACCCAAACATCACTGTGGCTGAGCTCCAGAGATGCAGTAGGGAGATGGGAGAAAGTTCCACAAAGTCAACTATCACTGCATCCCTCCACCAGTCGGGGCTTCATGGCAGAGCGGCCCGACGGAAGCCTGTCCTCAGTGCAAGACATATGAAAGCCCGCATAGAGTTTGCCAAAAAACACATGAAGGACTCCCAGACTATAAGAAATAAGATTCTCTGGTCTGATGAGACCAAGATTGAACTTTTTGGCGTTAATTCTAAGCGGTATGTGTGGGGAAAACCAGGCACTGCTCATCACCTGCCCAGTACAATCCCAACAGTGAAACATGGTGGTGGCAGCATCATGCTATGGGGGTGTTTTTCAGCTGCAGGGACAGGACGACTGGTTGCAATTGAAGGAAAAATGAATGCGGCCAAGTACAGAGAGATCCTGGAAGAAAACCTCTTCCAGAGTGCTCAGGACCTCAGACTGGGCCGAAGGTTCACCTTCCAACAAGACAATGACCCTAAGCACACAGCTAAAATAACAAAGAAGTGAACAACTCTTTGACCATTGTTGACTGGCCCAGCCAGAGCCCTGACCTAAACCCAACTGAGCATCTCTGGAGAGACATGAAAATGGCTGTCCACCAATGTTCACCATCCAACCTGACAGAACTGGAGAGGATCTGCAAGGAAGAATGGCAGAGGATCCCCAAATCCTGGTGTGAAAAACTTGTTGCATCATTCCCAAGAAGACTCATGGCTGTACTAGCTCAAAAGGGTGCTTCTCCTCAATACTGAGCAAAGGGTCTAAACACTTACCATGTGATATTTCACTTTTTCTTTTTTAAGAAATTTGTAAAAATTTCTATATTTCTGTTTTTTTTCTGTCAAGATGGGGTGCTGAGTGTACGTTAACGAGAAATAAAATGAACTTTTTTGATTTTAGCAAATGGCTGCAATGAAACAAAGAGTGAAAAATTTAAAGGGGTTGGAATACTTTTCGTACTCACTGTAAGTAATAAAACCATTTGTAGAATCAGTATATCCATACACCCTCTTCTGCTTATCCAACTGAGAGCTGCGACTGTCCCAGCTGTCATAGGGCAAGATGCAACACAGAGAGACAGACAACCATTCACACTCCACATCTGCGTCCAGTTTAGAAACGCCAGTTAGCCTAAGCTCATGCATGTATTGGAACTGTGGAAGGAAGCAGAATCAACACAGAAAGGACCAAGACTTTTGAACCCAGGACCTGTGACCACAGGACCTGCTCTGAGGTGACAGTACTAACGTGTGCACCAGTGTGCCACCCATTTCTAGAAATAATACAAAAATAATAAACTGCAGCTTTTCTTTAATCAAATGGTTACAAATGACAAGAAAGTACACCATTTCTTGTCAAAAATTGGAACAAAGCCTTAGTGTAGATAAACCAGTCATGCTTACTTTTGTGTCACCTACCCCACTTGACCTGAAAAACCTAATGTAAAAGAAAAAAGGAAACAGACCTGTTGGGGAGTATGGCATAACTATAATTAAGTCTTTCTTAATGACAAAACAGATTATAGCCTAGCCTAAACTTGATTTGATGATTCACTGAGCCCTCAGTTGGACATTTAGAGCGCGTAAGTCGAGAACTAAAGAAGACTTTATAATGACTTCAACACTGATGTTGACAATTAATCATAGCTGGTAATTTGAGCCGTGTTCTGGAAACTGCTGTATCTGTTTATCAGTGCAAATTAATTCTTGTAACCTTGGTGACTGTCTTGTAACCCTGGTGACTTTCTCAATTCAGTCTTCGTCTTGTGCTCAGAAGTCGACTGTTAGAAAATCAAGTTAATCCAATAAGAGCAGGATATCTCGCAACAATATTAATAGCAAAATTAACTAGACCTTTAGTTATTACTGGAACTTGGTCAGTATAATCCTTCACCCATCAGCACTCACTCTGGTAGTACTGGCCTGGATGACTCTAGATTTGTTTATTACTAGACTATTCTATCATGAATTGAAAACCAGTAATTAACTAACTACAGTATGTTCCAAGCCAGGCTATAGCTAACCAATTTTTCTCTTTGATTAGATTGCACTCCAGGCAGGTGAAAAACTGCAAGTCAGTCAGTCCAGTCTGTTGGAAATTACTTAGTAATTAGTGTGTGTGCGAATATGTGGGTGTATTTTTGCTCCTGAGCCTGCTTGTTTGTGTGTGTTTGCAGCGAGTCCTGTTTGAGAGATAAATGAGTCTGGTTGACATTGTCTGGAACAGGTGGTGAAGTCAGCAGGGAAGTACATACAGACAACTCTCATGCGCACACACACACACACACACACACACTGGCACTCCCAATTTGACTTCAATGCAGCTTTTTTGGCCTGTTTGAGAGTGTAGCCAGTCTGATTTGATAACGAAGGAACAATGGGTTTTCATTGAATTGCTTCCATACTGAGTGGCTGATGTATTGATTACAGAGGCAGTGAAGCCACATTAAGCATTCGCAGCATGTTTGATTTACAGATTTATTTTCCTTTTATGAACATTGCATGCTGTTTATTTGCCTCTGTGTGAATCAGTGTGTTAAAGGAACCATTCACTCTAAAGTAAGTCGTTGTGACTTACATGATAAGAGTTCATTTATAAATGTGTGTGTGTGTGTGTGTGTGTGTGTGTGTGTGTGCTTTCAGGTGAGTGTAGTGCAAGACTCCGTGAACATCTCAGGCCAGAACACTATGAACATGGTGAGGGTTCCTGACTGCAGGCTGGCGGAAGAACTTGGAGATCTGTGGGCAAGCTCCAGATTCACAGACTGCTCCCTGTGTGTTGCTGGCCAGAAATTCCAGGCACACAAAGCCATATTGGCAGGTGAGAATATGCTTCGTCGCATGTATAAAAGGTTATTGCTACAATCTTATATTTAGCTTTTAGGTGCTGGAAACTTGGTTCAAAGCAATACATTCACTGATTTCTTGTGTCTGTGAAGGTAAAATACCTTTAATCAAGCTTGTGAATGATATATAAAATAAGACATTTAGATTTTTTGAGAAAGTAACAGCCCCACAAGACATTGTACTGTAAGCTTTAATGTCTTTGCTATAATACACAAGTCAAAAGCATCACTCTTCGGGAGTAAGTGTGGATAAGAGAAGTCTGGATAACTTCTTTTTGTATGTAAATTCTAAGAAGTTTAAACATGTGCACCCCAATATATTGTGTGTAAGACCCATAAACTGTGGAAGTGACTATAACTGAGGGGGTTCTGAGTTTTCAGCTAACACTAACACTTTTGCATCAATGTGACTACAGAATCAGCATAGGCTGAGGAAAAAGTCACAACACACATTGATGTGCCATAGGTACACAACTGTGGGGAAGTTATCTTTGCAGTGTTTTCCATACCAACAGCTAGTATTGTAAGACTAGTGGCAACATTCGGTTGATTCTTTCCTGGTGTATATTTTTCGTTTTTGGCAATCTCTCTGTGATCGAATTATTATTATTATTTTTTTTTATTCCAGTGTCAAACAGTGTTGCACTTCATTCATGTTCAGACTCTTGTTTTTTTCTTTGAGCGTGATACAATTCAGAAACACACCTGGTTTAAATTTGGGATGCTTCCTTCAAGATTACAGTGCCTACTTGAGCAGCTCTGCAGCATTTCCAGTGCATCTTTTTAAATTGCTTCCTGGAAATTCTGACCACTTACATGTTTGTGATAGTTGCTTCAGTGTATGAAAATGGTGACCTGTCAAGTTGAATTTCATTTTAAGGAAAATGATAAAGTTGCATTGATTTTGAGTGCTGCTTGCCGTTTTGGTAAGCTGTGTACAGTACCAGTCAAAAGTTTGGACACACTCACTTTTTAAAAAAAAATTATTCTTATATATGTGTAATTGTAGTTGTGTTCTATTGTTATTTTATTATCACTGCTAGCTGTAAAACTATTTCCCCCCCTGGGGATAATAACGATTTTTTTGACCTTTGACCCTGAGTGTGGCCAACTGGTACTGTAGGTGCACTATGGCACAGACCACAGTTTAGTTGATTTGCTTCCATGTTTTAGGTCATTACTGGATGACAGCAGTGAGCATGTTTAGGGTCGCCCTCGTAACCTGAGCACTCCCTTCAGACTTGGACACTGCTGTCATTTACAGTGAAAACTGCTGTTTGGTCTCTGGGTCACGGGGAGGGTCTAGCTCTGCTCCCCGATCTCCTTCTTCTTATGGATGCTCCCTGTAAGGGTCACCAAGGCGCATCATCTGCTTCCCTCTCTCCCTGCCCCTAACATCCTCCTCTGTCACACCAACCCTCTGAATGTCCTCTTTCACAAAATCCATGATTCTTCTCTGTGGTCTTCCTTTTTTCCTGCTGCCTGGCAGCTCCATTTTCAACGTCCTTTCTCCATAATATCCACTATCCCTCCTCTGGACATGTCCAAACCATCTCAGTCTCTCTAACTTAGTCCAAACCAGTCAACCTGAGCTGTTCCTCTGATATGTAATCCCACCCCCACTTTAAACCCATCTGTAACTCGTACTGCGCACCTCACCACTGTCTCTCTATCTTCATACAGTATATGTCCTGCATCACCCTCATATACTTCTCTGCCACTCCTGACTTCCTCATGGAGTAACACAGTTCCTCTCTTGGCACCCTTTTATATCATCCCCCTCTTTAAAATAGTGGCCTAAGTTATTTTTTACTGGTTTTTCAGAAAAGACAACTTATTTTATTATTATTGTTATTATTTCAAGAAGGTGATGATTTGCTTTCTCTAACTCTACAAGGAACCCATGCAGCTCCTTCTGACCTTCTCTATACTTCTCCATCAACTCTCTCAAAGCAAACATCTTATCAGTAGTGCTCTTCCTCAGCATGAAGCCATACTGCTGTCCCTCAATATAAACTGGGTCAGTTTGACTCAGAAGTCCAGTGGTGCACAGAGAGGTGGCCTTGAAGGGGAAATTGTTCCCATTTAGGTAAGGTTTTTTTTGGTTGTTTTTTTTATGGGTAGAGTTGCAGAACTTTGCAGTTACACCTTGTTTACTCATCATACCTGATGGTAAAGGAGTATAACACCTGTGGCTGTCTTTAAATTAGTCTGCAGCCCTATATTTAGATTAGAAGTAAATATTAAAATTTGAAGAAAAAACAATTCAATGATAGAATTCTAAAAATATAAAGGATTGGTGGATTCGATTGCAGTATTTTATGAGGGTGGTGGAGTTTGTTATTATTCATGGAGGAGTCTGTCATTATTCCAGGCTTCACTGGAGAGTTTTAGTTTCGGTATGAATGCTGTCACAGAGGCTTTTCCACTGTGACGAGAACTAAATTCTGGGGGAAATACTTCATCAAATTTTTAATTTTAATGAATAATTTTGCTTGCCATGGGGATGGTTAAATTTGAATACATTGACTATCCGTATTCGCTATTGACACCTTGAGCACCTGCGTGTCTTCATTGGCCTCCAGGAATTCATATTGATGAAAATAAAGTTTCGCACACACGCATAAACTTGTTTCAGATATTGGCACTTTGATGACAGCCAGCATCAGCTAGTGAAAAGTTTGAAGAAACTGGTGAACTGTGTGTCTCTGTGGAGACGAGGGGAGGCTGTTCATTATTGGATTTGTTGAAATGTGTGTGTGAGGAGCCATTTTAATTATGTGCTGCTGTGGTTTGGGGTCTTCCCCTTTCTCTCTTGCTACCGCTCTTTCGCTCTCCGCTCAGTCCAGATGACGTACCTCCTCCGCGTTACTCCCCCTCTAGGCTGTTCCCGTGACAACTCTCCTGTCTGTTAATCGCCGTGGAGACGGACAGAGTGGGATCAAACGACAGAGGGAGAGTAACTCAAATTGGCTGTACATTGGCCATGTGATCTTTGTACCACTCAGTCTCTCTTCCTGTCTCTTAGCTTCATTTGTTATCCATTTCTGTGCCTCCTACTTTTTCTTATTTTTCTTTTACTGTCAGTTTTCTATTTTTCGTTCCTTTTTTCATTCTTTTTCCACCTCTAATATCCCTTGACTGGATTTTTTTTAATATCTCTTTCTAAATGTTAAATGTCTTCCTGGTGGTCTTCCCAGTGGTCTTCACTTCTTCATGTTTGTCTCTCCTCTCAAATCGTGCTCAGTTCCCCTTCCTCCCCATGTCCATCTGTTTCTTTTCTTCCTTTCTCCTCTCCATCCTTTCTTTTGCCGTGACCCTCTACTTTCTACTCTTTCTCTCACCCACCCTTTTGCTTTGTTACTGCAGTATGAGCTCACCAGCTGCACCACACAGACTTGGTGTAGGTTTGTTCCCAGAGTCCTACCAGGGCATTCAGTGCAAAGTCTGGTTTCATTGCAGATATTATGACGGAGAGAGTCTCAAAGCTATGCGGACTCAGAGTAGCAGCACCAAACTTTTTCTAACTTTATCTAAGATCCAAAAGAATCAGCACTAATATCATGTCCCTTATGATTGCCATAAAATGCAAATCTGCCGCTGTCTTTGATAGCATTTTTTAAATATCCTATAATGTGGATCCTAATGAACAGGACCCTCTTTTATAATGTTTTTATGAAAACTTAATATGTCAAAAAACTCAATTGTTTGGCTAGCATATCGTACTTCACAACAAGTATCCTCCCTAAGAGAGGAGAATAGCGTGTGAGTGTTTATATGTCTATTTTGATGATCAACATGACAGTTAAAATGTTATCTATCATTTATTCAGTGTTTTAGCTGTTCCAGCATTTCCAGTGAGATATTACACTGTAAGGACACCTTACACCTATGCATTACACCTATTGGCTGCTCAGTGATGGAAACCCATGCCACGAAGCTACTGGTGCACAGTGTTTGTGCTGATGTTAAAGCCAGAGGAGGGTTTGGAGCCCTGCAGTTGTTGAGTCAGCAAAGTGTTGGCGACTTTTACGCACTGTGTGTCTCAGCACTCAGTGTCCCTAATCTGTAACCTTACATGGTCTGCTGCTTCCTGACTAAGTTGCTGCGGTTCCTAAATGCTTCCACTTTGCAGTAATAGCACTTACAGTTGATCGTGGAATATCTAGGAGGGAAGAAATTTCACAAACTGACTTGTTGCAAGGGTGGCATCTTATTACAGTATCACACTCAAATTAATTAAACCTCATTCACAAATGTTTGTAAAGACAGACTACATGGCTAGGTGCTTGATTTTATACACCTGTGGCCATGGGACTGAAAACACCTGAAGATCTTGAGTTCTTGCTCAGTGCTTTTGTCTGTATATTTTCATGCCAGTCTTGTCTGATTATCTTCCCCGCTTTGATAAAACAAATTAGTTCTTTCCCTACATAAAATTACTGTGAAAACTTAAATAACTAATATGAACACAATTTATTTCCAGTGTTTGTATTCCACCTTTGCTCCTTTAACTGACACTCTAAACTTTCTGTCTGGCCTGACACGGGACATTATTCTGACCCTGAGCAGCAACGTGTCGTAAACAACATGCATGAAGATGTTAAGGGACCCGCTGTTAGCTATTTTTTTTATTTGTTGGATTTGAGTTACTACTGTAGCAACAGTTTCTGACCTTATAGCCTCTATGTCCATTGTTAATGCTCATTCTCTTATACAGTATTATAGTTATTTGTGGCTTTGGCAGTTTTAATGGATGATACCGCGCTTCCCAATGAGTAATTAAATGGCTAAATAGCTCTGCGTTAATAACTCATTATTAAGTGTCTGAATTAATTATTACATCACTGACTTTGACACATACTTAATAATCTGTTACAACATTTGTTACATTTTAATGACTAGCTAATAAGGCATTCACTTCTGAATAATAATGTGAAGTGTTACCCTTTCAGTGCATAATCAGACTAAGTGAACCGTGTCAGAAAAGCGCGACCATAGTTTATGTGTGACTCTTAGTAAAAGGCCAAACCTTCTACCTTCATAGAAACACATTTTCTCTCTGCTAGTAATAATAGCAACTTGTAATCAAGTACAGGCTGAGCTCCATCTGTGAGGCTCAGTGTTATTCTGTGCCAGAATGAACCACTGTCACCACCGGGATGACTAGAGAGAAAATACAGTGTTTTTCCTTCAGCAGAACTACAGGGATAAGATGTGGTGATTATTTTAAGCTTGCAGAATTATTAGACAGCAGTAATTTCAAATTTTAAAGAGCTGCGTTTGGGCCATCATGTTCTGGCTGTACTGGAGATTAAAAATGACCTCTCCAGCTGGGGTCACGTCTAGGATAATAACACGGAAAAACACTGTGCTTAAGCTTTCACTAAATACATAAAACACTAATACATTAATATGTCTATTTTAGGCCAGTGGTTCTAATTCATTTGACTTTTTTTTTTCTTATGAGAATTTATCTTTGTTTGCTCCGGATATTATCAAAATGTGTGAAAATCCCTTTTGCAAAATATACAATATGAAATCTGTGTGAACTCGGATTATAAGGAATACAGTTTTCATTGCAAACCCTCTTTGTTTCTTTTTGTGACTTGGCAAATAACCAGCAACTCGTTTGCACTGTTTCTCTCTCATGTCTTATCATTTTCTGCAAATGGAAGAATAGTCTGAACTTTCCTTGCCTTGAGAGGATTTGTAAACTCTGGTGAGTGGTCCATTTGCAGCATGACATGGAGCAATATTTGGATTTTGCTGTGATGTAAAAGCCGTGTGAAAACCATATCTGTTGCTTTTTAAAAATAAGAAATAGCAGTGGAGTCGTAGCAAGTGAAGAGGACGGGAGATCTTTATTAAGGCGTAATATATAAAATCAGCAACATTCAAGTCAGGTTATCAACACTGAGTACTGGCTAAACAAGTGAGAGCGGCTGTCAAGAGCTCTGTCAGCAACAAGGAGCTGACTTTTTCCACATGATGCCTCTACTGCTGTCACTACTGTCAATCATGTCCTTGCTTTCCTCCGGCCCCCGTGGCAAGCTGTTAACAGATATCAGAGACCTCCCCGTGTATCAACATTGCACTCAATAACAAACCCTCTTTTCTCAGGCTCGCTCTTTTGTTTCTCTCTGTCCCAGCTCGCTCGCCGGTATTCAGTGCCATGTTTGAGCACGAGATGGAAGAGAGTAAGAAGGTGAGTTGACTCTGTTGCTCCTGCTCCCTCAGTGCATGGTGAGTCAAATGTTTAAATTTCAATCTTTCTTTCTGTTGCATCAGGAAGCACTCTATAAACATCCAAGTGTAGCTGCACATGTTCCTTCATCTCTTCCTCACTATTATATGGTGTCATCACAGCTACTATATGTAAAATTTTTATGCGGTACCATCATTATCATCTGTGTAAGCTTTGATATTTTTTTGATGACATAAAGTGTGTTATTTACAGACAAAATGAGCAAAGTCTCTGTTGCTTTCAGTATAATTACACTGTTACTGGAATTGAATTGCAATGCCAGGAGGGAATTGGTTTGATATCTTTAATTATAGACATACCCTTTTGCCCTTTTTTGTAGAGCAGATTATACCTGATGTTGCTGATGCTTAAATTTCCACACGTGACATCAAAATTGATTATTTTTAATGAAGTGGACACTGTAAATCTGCTTAATTTTTTGCATAGATCCTGGGTTTAGTGAACTTTAACACATGTATAGGTGCCATTGATCAGTAGCAAGATGTCTTGACAGTACTGACCTTTAAAGGAAAGTAGAGAGAGTCTAGTGGGAATATTAACTGCTCCAAAGAGGGTAGTGGTTTGGAGACAGTTATAAGAGAAGAGCCAGTGTCATAAGTACGTATTTTAAAAAACTGTCTGAAGTTGTCCTGTTTGCAATCGAGATGATAGAAAGATGATGCTAGCTGTGATCTTTTTTTTTTTTTGCCTCTCCTGTAATTTCTTAATGAATTATAGATAACCAAAGTATAAATACTATGGGGGTGTGAAACTGAGCTCTGAGAGCTTTTGCTTCCAGCTGCTGCAGATCTACATGTGAAGTTTTTTAAAAGCCCACATCTAACAGGAAGAGAGCAATAACTTTAATTTCACTGGGAAATTAATAATAAAAAAACAAACAAAAACAGAATGTATAGATTTGCCAGTCAAAGGTTTGGTGACTCTGTCTCAAAATAAGGTATAAAGTTACTAATACCTCTGCTGCACATGTACACAGTTTCACAACAAGGTGGCGACACCATCAGTTTTTCTGTTTTTATTTATTAATTAATTTTTTTAGAAGAACACTGAACAAATGGCATGCTAATACTCATTAAGGATGCAGGAGCTTAAAAAAAAAAAAAGTAGACGCTAATACACCGAGCTGCATCTTTACTACGATAACGAGTTGAGAGATACATCTGGCACCACATAGCTGAAAGGGCTGCAAACCTCTCTTGTGTCAGTGTAACAACATGATTGGCTCATTTGTTTCCCGTTTCTGTTGTTGATTTGCTCTTTGGGAGCAGGGAATGGACAACCGCCGCTGGCGCTTTAGAGTTTGCCCATAAATCCCATCGATATAATGTCTCTGATGCCATTCCCCCTCCAGTCCTCATAATGCAAATAATGTAATTTGGTTATGGGTTAGTGTTAGGATCGGTCAGGAAGTTAGTGCAAATAGGGTTAGGTTTGGGTCTGAAGTGATGGAAACAAAATAGTGTTTGCACATGTGAGACGCACCGGGCCCCTGCGCCTCAGTTGGTTGTGTTCATCTGATAGGAGGCGGTGAGATTCAACTGTGGTGATTTAGCCGTCATGTCAGCGGAATATTGATGCCTGCGCAGCTCAAATGGGGAAATTATAAAGCACAGAGCCAGGAAATGCATCTTAATTGCTGTTTAAGTAGGCGTCTTCATCAGAAAGGGGGAGAGATTGTGGGCCACATCCCCATACGGCTCAGAAAACAGATAGATGGGTTAACACTCCTCTGCAGCACTCTATAGAAAAGAGACAAATGAGCTCATAAAGAAACACTCTGATAGAGGACTGCTTTGTGAATAGAGGGGCGCGTCAGACACTGTAACTACAGGAGTGTTGTCTATTTATGAGACCTGGTAGAGCACTGGCATCTCGTTGTGTGAGAAAGCCCTGTAATTTTTTTTTTTCCTCATGATTTCCAAGATGGTTGGGTGGTAGTATTTCTTTTCATTTCATTAACACTCAAACATACTTTAGAGGTAAGCATGAAATTGGTCAAGCGTAGAAATAGTAAGAATTAGAAAGAATTGTTTGTGATGAGGAATGCAATGTTGTCGAGAGTTTGAGGTTAATTTAGAAACAGTAGGTGAGTTTCTCATTTTATAGACATAATCTAGCCAGTAGAGGATTCTTATATTACCTGTTAGAACTGCTCATGTTCTCACGTCTTCCTGCTACGATTGTGTGCTGTGTACATTCCTGCAAAAGGCCACCATAGCAGGCTGCATGCTGTAGGCTCAGACCAGCAGCTTTTAGATGCTTCGATTATTTCTCAGTATGATTATGTTGCTGGTGAGTGGTCAGAGTTGACACAAATGCACTAAACTGTTGGTACACCCAGTTTGACCCTGCTAAAACGCCGCTGGTCACTGTGGTGACGATAAAGCACCGTTATAATTGGTTTATTGCTTTGTTCTTCTTGTCAGTGTGGAGGGGAAGGGTTCAGGTTACCGTCACTGTGCCATAGAGCGATAAAGCCTACTTTGATTGCTGCAGGCACAGTCAAGGAGTGAATGCTCAGGATTAATTCTCCTGAATCTGCTGAAAAGAGTTAAATAAATTTACTAGAATGTAGTTTTGCTGAAACGTGTTCTGACTGCTCAGAAGGTTCTTCAAGGTGTTTTTTTGCTTTTTTTTTTTTTCCTTGTGATTTGGCACTTGAAACATGTTTTGTTATATCACTGCATGGCTGACTGTCCCTGTGTGTGTACTAAACAAGGTGAGTGAGTTTAAGTCAGGTGGGTTTTGGAACAATTTACATAAAATAAAAAAAACACTGCTGCCATGCATAGTTTTGAAGGATTGTCAAAGTATTTGTGTTTTTCTTCTCTTTTCTTTTATTCTCTTAAGCCCTGTGTGTATTCTCCTCTTCTGTCCTCTCCACCCATTCAGAACCGTGTGGAGATAAATGACGTGGAGCCAGATGTCTTCAAAGAGATGATGTGCTTCATCTACACAGGCAAGGCCCCCAACCTGGACAAGATGGCTGATGACCTGCTGGCTGCAGCTGACAAGGTACAGAGAGAGAGAGAGAGTGTGTGTGTGTGTGTGTGTGTGTAGTCACACCTGCTACTATGTACATTTACACACAAGTTGGCATGCATGATAATGTTCCCAAAAATACACCTGGGAAGCACCAAATGCTCCTCAGCCTCTAAACACACACACATTCTTACACATCCAAACATCCTTTTATAGCAAAGAATAAACCAACGCAACTGTGCGAGGTAGAGACATGCACGCACTTCCAATGAATAATTTTCCTCATTGTTTATTCCTGTACTCATCCAACATACTCAGGGTTTCCTGTCTGTTTCTGTACAGTCCCATTTTACTCTCCTATCGTTCTCTTTCTTCAAGTTTTGCTGCTTATTGAAAAGCTGTGCGTCTATTTCCCCAGATACTGACTGCTTAAGTCAAACCAATTAGAACCTGGTTTGACTTAAGCAGTCAGTGACACACAGTTAAAAGAGAGGTTATTATACTGCAGTGTGTCTATATGTCAAACTGGGACTTAGTCACCATAACCATTTCTACTCTCTTGAAACCCCCTTAACTTCCAACACTTAAGACAGAATGATCTCACTAACTGTTGGATGGATCGTTATGAAAGCCCATTTCTACTAATTAAATAAAAAGTTCCTGTAAGTCATTAGAAATGTTAGTTACTGTAATAACTTAGTATGACCAGATAATAACAAACTTCTTAAAAATATTCCTAAGTATTCTCAGAATAATGATGCATTTTCTCAAAATAAGGATACAGTGTCTCAAATCGAGTTGGCAAGTTAACATGCTAAGCTACAACTATAACTGTATACTAAGTATTCTATGTCCAGCTGTTTGATACTCGCCTTTCTGTTTGAGTTGTGGAGTTGTGTTCGACTTGTGATATCTGGGCTTTAACTGACATAATTTTTATTTGATTATATGTGTATGAATTGATTTATTCACGGAGTTCCAAGCAGTTTAAAGGCTTTCCCAGTCTTTTCTTATATTTGTACAGTGTTATCTGATTTCACCTTTGCTGAACTTCCTTTACTAGTCTGAGGTATTTCAGGTAGTAAATACTTTATTTTTATGTTGTTAAATTGTGGTTAGTAGGTAGTAATGCATATCCTATTACCAAGGACTGGTTTATAAAAAGGAGAAGAAAACATTTTAAAGCAAGAAATAGTTACATAAACTATTAGAATTGTTAATTAGAATTTTTTTCTATTTAGATGACTATGAAATCACGGCCATTCCTAATAGTCGTGGCTTTAATGTGTAAATTTAGCTCAAAGAACCAGCATAGCTCTACTGCTAGCATGGTGATTCCTAGCTTTTCTCTTAGAGAGAGACCAATGATTCCTCACTCTATTTACATCCTTTTTGCATGCAACAGTAAATGGAGTCCTATTTAAATGTTCGTGGCAGAAAAAAACTTTTCACATGCTTACTTGTCATATTTAAGAAACTTCATTTAAATCGACTCTTTTATATCCTTTATATGGATAGATAGAATATACCTTGTTAAATTGGAAAAAAATATGGCAACATTAAACTGTAGTCTCTGCTAAACCTCTGAGACTCATCTTGAAGTGTGTGAAGGTTATTGTGGCTGGCAATTTTGTAATCAGACTCAGTGGAAATAAATTTTTTCTTCTCATGTAATGCTATTCCATCATCAGTTCCTACCCAGTCTGCATATCTGTCACTTACCCTTCTCTTTGCCATATTTTTTTCTTATTCAATTTAATGCTTGTTGCCACTGCAGTGGAGTAATTCTGTGTTACCGTATCATTACACACTGCTGCTACAGTTGTTGGTGGCAGCGCTGTTTAAGTAATTTAGTTTACCTGCTGTTTATCCTCCCTCTCTGTCATTTGTAGTATGCTCTGGAGAGGTTGAAGGTGATGTGTGAGGACGCTCTTTGCACGAATCTGTCTGTGGAGAATGCCGCAGAGATCCTTATCCTAGCCGACCTACACAGCGCGGATCAGCTCAAGACACAGGCAGTGGACTTCATCAACTAGTGAGTTACACGCTCACACGGAGATCATCCATCTTGAGAAATACCTCAACACTAATGCAAATATTTTTTTCGCGCACATACGCGTTCATACGTTCAGCTTTTTGTCAGGGGATGTCATTACTTTTCAGTGGGAGCAATTTCTGTCTTCCGAGGAAATTTAATTTAATCCTCAGATCAGACAATTTTGCTGCCATATCATGTTGGTCTATTTAGCAATAAACCTCAGTTGCTGATGTTAATCATGTAGCATGCAGCCTGTTTAGATAAGATGGGGCCTATTAGCATCAATGACTACTATTTATGTCCACAGGGAGGTGATTGATCCCGTGATACAGTGCCCACTTGAAACAAAAAGCTTTCTCTCAATCACTAGCTGAATTGCTTATCACCTTTCCCATATTTTTTCAAATTGTGTGTCTTAGAGCCAGAGATGTTTTCCATCCCTTTGTTCCTTCCTCAGTCCTCTCTTTACATCTTCATGTCCTTTCCTTGTTCCTGCCTGGGCTCTCTTTTCTCCCTTTCTCCCTCTTCTGTTTTGTGCTTAAGAGCTCATGTGTGCCTAAAGGTGTTCAGTAATGCAGATTTCTCCCCCTAATCCCGGTCATTAATTGTGGTTATGGGCGTTATGACAGTTTAATTTGCGACAGCGTTGTTGTGGTGGTGGGAAAATTGGCCACAGGGGATTCCTGGCCAGCAAAGCGTTATCAACCCAGCTCCTGCAGACACAATCGACAGCAACAAGAGCAGCAAAACAAAAATCAATTTAGAGGACAAATATCAAAAACGGACGACACGGAGAAACCAATAATCCTACCCCCAGAAGCACCTCAACCTCTTTCCAGACCGGTCCTTCCAAGCAGTTTACAGTCATGTAGTTGATACAATAAGACTCCTCCTGATTCTACCTCTGTCTCATTTATTCATCCTCACCAGGGATGCGGCAGAGAGGAAAGACACCTAACCGCTCCTAATCCACTTTGTTTACAGAAAAGAGCTTACTGAGGTTTTTTTTTTTTTTTTTAAAGTAATGTGAAGCACGGGTTTACTGCAGACAAAATGTTTTTGGGGAAGTAATTGGTAACTTAAAATTACCACTGAGTCTGTAGTTTGACTTACCTTCACATCACTGCTCTACTCGCAGTCACTCTCGTCCTATCTCTCTCCCTGTGACGTTTGATTACTCTTTGTCACCGCCCCGTTTCTTTATTTGTCACTGCTGCTGTCTTATTCTCCCCTCCATCTGTCCATCCCTCCTCCTTCCTCTCCTGCTGTGGCTGTTCTCCTTGTGCCCTTTTGCTGCCCTCAGCTTGAGCATACTGGCCATTACTGTGAGCAGTGCTTCACTTCCTCCACAGAGAATAGGGTCAGAGGTTGGCTGGAGGTCTGGAGCTGCTGTGTGGAAAGCATATGACCACACACCCCCACACGCGCGCGCGCACACACACACACACACACACACACACACACACACACACACACACACACAGAGGAACAACAAGAGTGGCAGGAGTAGACATGCCAAAACATGAACATGTGTGTACATGCACACACACACGCACACATGCGGTTGTTTATTTACACACAATAAAACATGAAAAATGTCATTAAAGGCCACACAGCGGTGTGCGTGAGAGTGCATCCAGGCACCCCGAGGGTGTCAGGAGGTTGAAGACTGCCACAGGCTCTGCTGATGTAAGCTCAACCACAAGTAAACTGATCAGCAGTTAATTAGAAGACCTACCCAACTTTTTCCTTCCTTTCCCCAACTAAGGGAAAACCGTGTAGTTTAAGGGTCTGAGGATTAACACACTTTTCATTTTCAAGAGCAGACAAATGGATCAGTTAAAGGAATTAGTTCAGCTGGAATAGCGACATGCTGGCCATCTTTGATTCTCCTTAATAACAATAGCAGGTGTTAATAATGAAGACTAAATGTGGAATGCGTTGAAAATGTGTTATCACTTGTTTACATTTTTAATTTTTAATGAATGAATTAATTGGTGTTTCACTTTGAGATTACTGCCATGTACACACTAAACTGAACATTCTGGCAGATCCTAAGCAGATCCATCAGTATGCAGACGGAAGCGGTTCATTTAGGTAAACAATCCACAAATAGCAAAATGCATGATTCATAAATTAGAGTATATGTTAAGTGTACTAAATGAGAGGCCAGAAATCAAAAGGATTACTGAGATCCAGAAAAGCAGCAAATCCTCACAATTTAAATTTATGAAAAGATTAATGTTTTACATTTTTTGTTGTTTAAAAATTGACTCTCAGAAATAAACTGATTAGCATAATAGTTGCCGAATAATTTTCTGTTCATTAGTTGATGAATCAAACAGTTATTTCAAAATGTGATATAAAAAAATTCGGACTTAACCTTTTTATCGCATGCCCGTATATTTGTGCCACTTTAATGGTGCCTTTTTATTTGCGTGATGTTATTTATCACAAAGATGACCTTAAGGGTTAAATATTTAAAAATATAAAGTAAATAACAGCTCCGCCAGCTGGTATGACAAATCCTTAATGTCTCAAAGCTGCTCTCCACACAGATGGAGTCTTACAATCCCAAACTCTCTCTCTAAAAAAAAAAAAGATTCATTTGTGTACTTTGTTTGGATATCTGTTTAGTTTCTTCGTTTAACATATTTTTCTGCTTTTTCTTTCCTTTCCTTTCTATTTCATTTCCTTCTTTTCTCTCAGTCATGCTGCTGATGTGATGGAGACATCAGGCTGGAAATCCATGGTGATCTCTCACCCACACCTGGTTGCAGAGGCCTATCACTCTCTGGCCTCGGCCCAGTGTCCCTTCCTGGGTCCCCCAAGAAAACGGCTGAAACAGTCTTAGCTGTCTGGAGCGATACTCCTGTCCTAACCCTGCTGTGTACTCCTGTACCAGCAACCTCACTGGCTCCTCTCTCCCAATCCTACTTTTGCACCTATAGTATCCTGAGATGCCCACAGCTGACACCTAGGGCTTGGGTACAGATATAGCTAGGGCAGCTATACAGCTGGGCAGCACAGAGAATTATTGGACTTATGCCACAGAGGAGGTACTACACATCACTGTCGACAAACTGAGTGAATACTACAAGACCTGAACCCGGATATTGAAGGAGTGCAAGCCCAAAGCCTTGCTTATTCCATATCCATGATCAACGATATTGAGAAGCTACAACTCTGTTCTGTTTGTCGGGCATGTAAAGAACTGATATCGTTGTCTGAAAAGTCAATGCCGAGCTCCTGAAAATATTTGTCTGTGACGTATTGTCTTGTATGGTGTTATAGCCCAAACTGTGCTTGTGAAGAGGATCAACCAACAGGAAAGTGAAGGACTGTGGTTCCCAGTATTGGAGACCGTAATGGTGTTCAGTGTATTGTTTTTCTAAGGCTTGAACAATTGTCTTGATTTTTTTTTTTCTTCCCATGAACGAGACACTCCAGCCTAATTTTAGCTCAGATTTTGACGAATTTCAGAATCGTGACAGATTTCTGCCAGATTGTTGCCATTTAACAAGTAGTGTGAGACGCAGTCACTGTGTTTAAATAATGACATGAAAGATGAACAGTAAGGCTCTGAAGGCATGGCAGGGATTTCACATGAATGCTGTCAGAAGATTCACTGTAATCTGTAGTGGGCATATTTTAGTGGGCAATGTCTTAATATTGTTGGATTAGTTTTTGTTGTCTTGTCACAAACAATATGAAATTTAACTGTGTTTCACAGCAGACGGACTTTACAGGCATAGAGTAATTTGTGCTTTTATTTTTTCTTCTTACTTTTCATTCATTATAGGAAAAAAGTCATGATTTCTTTGCTTTTTGTTTTTTTTTAAGATTATGTGGTCCTATTATTTGGATGTCTTATTCATTGAAACTTTATATTTACACTCAGGCTGGTGGTCAGTTGATCCCTACAGTCTTAGTGTAAAAGAAAAATAGGAAAGGCCAATTAAAGAGAGTATTGCCAGTTAACAGAGAAAGTGTCTGCCAGCTTCAAAACATAAAATGTTTAACAGTAACCTGTTAGCCTTAGGCAAGAAATATACTTGCTTTTTAGCCATGCAGTCATGTAAACAGCCGCTTGCAATGTTAATACATTTTACACAGTTAGCTCTTTACTTCTTGTGTTAGTGGGGGATTCAGCTGCTTCCTTGTCGCAGGGAGTCTGTATGTTTGATTTGGCAGTTTTATCCTGAGTGCCCTTCCTTGTGTCTCCGACTGGACTTGAAGCGGCAACCTTTCGCTTGCCAGGGGGATATATAAGCCACCACACTACAGTAGGTCCCCCCCGTGCACATCTCAAAACTAGCTGACCTGTCTTCGTTCCTATCCCCAACATCTAAAGTGATACTGATACTGAAGCATACTTGTCACTGTGCAGAGGCAAGGAAACATCATAGGGATGCCAGCAATTGTGGATTTGGTATTTTAAAACTTACTGGTGTTTTTGTTGCTGCTGATATTTTGCTGCAGTCTATACAGACTATGGTACTTACTGCTGGCATGCTTCTTGAATCTTCTTGAAGCTTTATTTTCTGAAGACATGGACAACTAAAGGCCCAAACATATGGACGGTGCATGAAGCCATCATCATGTGCATAGCTAAAAGCAAGTATATTTCAGGCCTTAATGTATTCCCTTGACTTATGCACTTTTGCCCTTTAAACCTGTAAAATACATATATTTTTGAATTTTTCCCGGCATGTTAGTGTCTTTTTTTTTTTATTTATCCTTGATATCTTTTTTCTTTCTGATTATGTAGTCTGAGCACATATACAAGTTACTGGCTAATTAATGCACAGCTTCTTGTAACCAGATCACTGTGTTTCAGTATTACATTTCAGTTTCAAGTATAATCCTGCTGTGATCAGAGTTCAATCCCCTGTGCACATGTTGTCAACTCCATCTGATCACACGGGCCTCATATCCAGCTGTGTGATATGCAAACTCAGCTCTCAGGCCTCTTTGACTTGGCCTCTAAAGCCTTGCTTAGAGAACGGATAATTTCTAATCACTTCAGAGAGACTCGGACCTTTCTCCTGGACAGTATTTTAACAGGGATTTCTTTGTGTTGACCAGAGTAGAGGCCCCACAGGCTTTAGAGAGGCTCTTCCCTGAGCCCTTTAAATCACTCCCCATCAAACAGTCACCCATGGCCACTGATCTTTGGGAATAATCTGACATTGTGCTGGTGCTCATCAAACACGGGAATGGCCGTTATTTGTGATACGGAAAGCATACTGGTGCTTCATCTCCAAGCATGTTGGCGTAGAACTGATTCGGCTACACACATCAGAAGTTCTGGTGGTAATTTCTGTAACAGTTTTGTGAGTTATCTTAAACAAATTTTGTGCCTTTTATTTGAGTTTAGTCTTCATGCAAGTAGAAAAATGAGGGAAGAGAGAGTTGTAAGCAGACCATCCAGGCACGAACCTTGGATGTGCCAAATTGTGTTGTGACTCATTTTCTAAAGAAAATATTATTTGTTAACAAGGAAAGAAAAGTTTAATTTTATACTGATTTCAGTCTGGATGAGTGTATATTAGCTGGGCAATACAAAAATTGATTTCTGTATGTGCAAATATTACCTTTAAGGCACATACACAAAGTAATTTAAGGCATTTTTCATTTTGATGGGGCAGTGAGGTAGATTTGTGATATTAAGATATTTGCAGATGTGTTTGCAATGCTTGCAAATACAGATGTTTGCAAAAAAAAAGTCATAATGTAGTTGATGGGGCAGTGTTCATGAATATCTGTGGCTGTATGGATTTAAAGGTGTTCAGAGAAACAGAGCTAAGATCCTCTGGGACTTCAGCGTGCAGACCGACAAGCAGCTGCTGGCTAACCGACCGGACGTGGTGGTGGTTAACACGGAGCAGAAGATGACAGTTGTGATAGATGGGGCAATCCCAGCTGATAGTAACATCCAAAAGAAGGTACATGAAGAGATGAAGAAATGCCAAATGCTGAAGGAGCAGCTGGAACAGATGTGGAAGGTAAAGTCCATAGTGGTCCCAGGGGTAATAGGTTTAGTGACCCACAAATTGGGAGAATGGCACCAGCAAATTCCAGGAACACGTGAAGGCTGTGTTCAAGGAGAACACTATTGACAAGATAGTGTGCAGAGCTCTCAAACTCAAGGCTTGAAAAGTAATAGAAAATATCTGATGTGAGCATTATTAATTTTTTAACCGACCCCTTCAGTGTTACTTGAATAATGTGCTTTTTGGATGAATACCATCTTAAACTTTACACCTGGTTTAATCCCACTGAGGTGCAGCATGTGTGTACAGCACTATGGAATTAAACCGAATGCCAAAGGGAGAGAACAAGAGTTGATGGTTTACACTTTATATTGCCTGATAACCCTCAGAATAAGCCATCCAGCCAATATTTCAGAGTTTGAGAATTTTGCCTCAAAGGTCATGGTGTGTGTGTGCATGTGTGTCAGACTGAGAGTGTGTGAACATGGCAGACATATGGTTCTCTCTGAGTGGGCGTGCATGTCAGCACTTTGCTTTTTTTGGGAATGTCCCTGAGATAGGAAAAGCCTTTGTTAACTGGAGTCGAGCCTGTCAGTGTGACCTTCTTCATGTGAGCTGGAGTTTGAGGCGTCGGGGTGTGATTTCTTTTAAGCTTTGATAGTCAGCCTGGGTAGCAGCTTGCAGCCAACCTTCGGTGTCTTTGTAAAGATGTGTGTGTGTGTGTATGTTTGTGTGTGCCTCCACTGGCCTTAGATGAGACAGTCAGGGGGCGATAGATGGCGTGATGCATGTGGAGAGGTGTACTCAGTTGTTATGCATGCTGTATAAGTCTGTCACCCCCCGCCCCCCACCCCCTTTGCTTCCCCATCATTCACTCCTTTTATAGGAGAAAGGAGAGCAAGGCGTGGCAGGTCAGTGCTGTGAAAGCCTGTAACAAGCTCTGCATCTGTGTCACCCCGCCATCAATAAAGAGAAGGAAGATCAAGGCTGAGATTGATGCCTGCTGGTCTGTACTGGCCTGAAGGAAGAGGAGGAGGAGGATGGATAGCAGTGAGGAGATAGGGAAGTAAAGTGTTGAGTGGAGGGTCAGACCTTGTTGGGCTTTTCAGTTCAGGGGCTTAAAATTTAAACCTCAATTATTTTTGTAGCAATGTCTTTGACCAAAGAAAACAGGGAGTGTGTGTGTAGCAATTTGGAATAGGATATTTGACTCTCTTTTATGTATTTGTCTTGCAAGAAACTTGCTAGTGCATTCATAATTTTTTGCTTCTTAGCTCATTAAAACAATACCATACTTAAATTTGGGCAATCTCCCTTATTCTAGGTTCTCTACTACATAGTTTGCAGTGCAGTTGCTTTTATTAGATTGCTCCCTCTAAACTCTCTTCTGAGTACTTGAACTTGCATCTGAGAACTGTAGGTTTCCTCCAGTGTATCAAAATGGCAACATTCAACTTTAGTTTCATTTTGGGAAAGAATACAAAGTCACAGGGAACCAAATATATGCATTCTTAATTAGCTGTGTGCCTAGCATGATGGCACGCTTCATAGTTCATATTCTTTGCACTGAATTTGAAATTCTTCATTGACATTCTCACCCTAGGGAAATAATTCCCACTACACATCCATCCATCCATTTTCCTTAATTCAAAACAGGGTATTATGAACATACGTCTCCACAGCAATGTTTCCATGGTCCTCCTGGAGGATCCTGAGGTGTTTGTAAGGTCAGGGGAGATGTGCAATCCCCCCATTAAGTTCTGGATCTACCCCGTGGTGTTCTCTTCCTGGACATTCCAGGAAAGCCTCAAAAAGGAATGCACCCAGGAAGCATCCCAATCAGATCCCTGAACCACCTACATGGCTGCGTTTGACTCAAAGTACCAGCAGCTCTACTCCTCTGTTTTTTTTTGTTTTTTTTTTCCAAGTTCCTCATCCTATTGTTAAAGCTGAAATACGGTGCCCAGATGGAATTCCTTTCAGGAGGTCACCCGAGACTGCAGGAAGTCTGGCTATTCTGAGCTGCTGTACGGTACATAAGCACACACAACAGGCAGAGCCTTCCCTGGTGCCAGTGTTTGGAGAAAGTCTGTCCACAGACAGACACGTAAACACCTGACCAAGAACTTAAAACTTCAGGGTAGTTCCCACACATTTTACCACGGTTACACACACCGACTCACAAAATGAAAACAATGGCAGGTGTACTATTGCACATGTCAGATTGTATATGTAGGTATGTATGTGTGCATCTAATGACACATACTTTAGTAAGAACCTTATAAGTAATGTTTCTGTAGCGGACAGTGTGACCACTTGTCTGCTGCAAGAAAGCGATGCCTTTAATAATTGCTGTGAACGGCTTATTAAAATTGTGAATATAGTTTTCACAATTTTAATAATGTATTTGTTTTATTCATTAATAAAGTCAGCACTTAGAACTTTTAAGTCCCTTATAAAATATGAACAGAACAACACCGCCTATAAATAGCAATGTAATTATTTAACATACTATGACCTTTGAGGGGATATTTGACCATATATTGCTCATGATATCCCAAGTAATCCACACAGATAGTATCATCTGTGACAGGCGAGGGAAGCTCAGGCCTTGGGGCAGAGAAATGGAAGGATGAAGTGACAGGGGTAATGGATGTATAGAGGGATGAAGAGTGATCGGGTGTCATACAGGTGGGATAGGACCAGACAGATAGCGAATGAAGGAGAAATGGAGGATGGATGGCCAAAGCACCTCAGACATTGACAGCATTGAGAGATTTGTCTTCTTTGCACACCATTTGTCTCGGGTCTTCTTTTCCACCGTGTCTTAGCGAGTTAAATCTCATAAAGCTCTGACGATGCAATGCAGCAGTGTAGTTTTGCTGCGATATTGGAACTGCTTGGGAATGTAACTAGTTGCCAGTTTAGGACAATCCTCCACTCTGATAGTTGTCTTCAGGATTACAGTAAGGGCACAAACAAATAAACTTCAATCCATAATGAACTGTTTGCTCATAACACCGGATGTAGAAATTAGAGTAAAATAAGAAGTAGACAAGGGAGTTTAGTCACACACAGACACAATTACACACACATATATATGAGCTGCTAATTGCTTTGTGTGCTCCAATCTGTCGTGCGAATGTGCCGGTGCAATATTGCAGTGCTGTGGGTGTTTGCCCGGCTCATAACTGCAGACCAATGTGGCGGAGACAAGCTCATATATTAAGATAACCCTGAAACGGAATGGAATTGTATTTCCCTGGCGGTTCAAACGACTTCTGTGGTTGTAAACTGATAGTGGATGAGATTTGGCTTTAATGAAGCAAGACTTATTGTGCACAGTGCAACAGTGGAAGGTGCATGGGTGTATATGTTTCATTATCCAAGGGTGCGTTTGAATGCGCATGTGTATGTGTATGTATTCATTTTTTTCCTTAACAAGCTGTGCTGTCATCTATAGCTGCATGTTTGCTCACGGCAAATGTTATTGTATCGCCATTTTTCTTGCTTCGAGGCTAGAGTGTGTGTCTGAAGGCTGTGATTTATTTTACGTGAAATAATCAAGTGCGAGGTTTTTATTTTGTACTTGTCCCTGGTGTAATCTTTTTCAAGGTTGCGCACGTGTGTGTGTGTGTGTGTGTGTGTGTGTGAGAGATCTGTTCATTAGAATCTTCCCTACTGGCCTGGCTCTAATGAGACCTGTGGAGCCGAAAGTGATGGAGATGTTGAGAGGGAGAGGTGTAGGCTGAATAGTATGAAAGAAAAAAATGCCACAAAGCACGCAGCTCTTGGGTTAATAACTTGCGTGTCTTTACAGTTTTTGTTAGCCTGATCATTGCTCTCTACCTGAAATTTACTGGGATTTATTTCTAATCAGGGATTTCAAACCAGTTCAAACCAACCACATTCAAAAATCTTGCTGGTAAGTGAGCCAACACATTTTTTCCGCCAAAATATCCTCCTCTAAAGCTACCTCATGTACTTTAGCAATGACTGAAATTCCATCTGGAATTATTAGCTCAATAACTAAGCACCATGGAAAATGTTTCACTGCCCATCTTCCTCTGGAGTTTTAATCCTGTAAAATAGGCTGAGGATAAACAGTGTAATGGAAGAAGAGATGAGTGAAAATAAAAGGGGGTGTGAGAAGAGCAGTGCTTTAATGTTTCAAGAGTACCATTTGGTTTTTGCACAGTGAATACAAAGAACAGAGTGGAAAAATCACAGATCTGCTAGCACAGCTGTGTGATCATATGCCAATGTTCTGGAGTGATAGAATATGTCTTTCTGATGGTACTAGATAAAAAAAAAAAATAAGAGGAAAAAAAAAACAGGAATACTAAGTCCGTTTAAATTGAGATATTTCACTATAAAACAAAAATTATAGTAGTTCTGTTTTTAAAAAAGTTTTATGTTGAACATGTGGAAAAGCAACAAAGGTCGGAATATCATCAGTTATTAGGGAAGTGTGTGTGTGTGTGTGTGTGGGGGGGGGTCATGTTCATTTCTCACTCCCTCTTTAGTAACTAATTACAAAAGGTAAAATATTGTATAATAACTTAAAATAATACCACTAACTATAAAAAATGTTTAATTTAGAGTTAGGGATGTTTTTTTGTTTTTGCAGGGCTTTGTTTTGTTTTTTTTTTTATAGATTGGTCTAGGTTTACTTCATAAACTGGAAAACACATAAAACAAATATATATAGCAAATGGATGCAGCCTTCGCTCTGATAAACGCTTACGACGACAGATGCTGGAATTGCTTTGCACAAAATAAAATAAAAATTGCATCTGAAGAGTTACAACAATAGTTTTCAGGTAGAAACGTGGCGAGGAAAAATGTATAGTTATAGAGTATAATTCTTTGAATGTGATGAAGGGTAAGCCCATAACTACAGACAGAGCAAGAGAGAGAGAGAGAGGAGAGAGATGCTGAAGGACATCATAGAAAAAGGGGAAACAGGGTTGTCTTATGAGCGCTGGTCCATTTGTTACCTGTGCATGGGTAAATGAGAGCCTTCTTTTAGCCTCGTTAAGCATGATGCACTGCCTTGGCCGTTGGCACGGCGCTGATTAAAATTTACCCTCCAGAGTTTGGAGGAGCGTCTAGCTGAGGCTGCACTCCTGCACTCCTAAAGCAAATGGGCCGAAAGGTCACGGCTCGGCGACCCCCACTGCCATGCCTTATTTATTTAGGTTTTTAGCTTTCTTCCACTGAGATAGAGGGAGGAGAGAAAATCTTGATTCATTCTCATACACTGAGTGTATAACACAGGCATCCTTCTGCAATGGCTGTCTGTTTGAAGTTATTAAATGAACTGCATTTAAAATTGCTTCCGCAGATTAATTTTATGCTTGTATTTTGTTTTTTTCCCCAGATCTAAGACCAACACATTTAATAAGTCAGTGACCATGATTAAATGCATAACAACGCCACAGCAAAATGGTGGTTTGGGTTGTCTTTGAGCAAAGTCTAGATGGGCTCCATGGGGTTATCCATGCCAAAATTTGAAAGTCAATTGCCCCATATGCTGGTAGCTGAACAAATATTTAAAGTTGTACTAATCAATACTTGCTGGTCACGTGTCAAAGTAAGATTCTTCACTTTGATTCACACTGGTGTCTCAAATATCTGTTACATTATTTTTCCTTGTACTTGGTTTTTTTAAAAAAAAGGATGAAAAGGGATGAATTCTAACAATTTTGTTTTTTTATTCCAGTGTCATCTATGGTTTAAAATGAAATGAGACAGACTCAGAATTATACATTGTGACAAAACCAATGGAAACCACTGATAATTATGCAGTTATCAATTTATCTGACGTATGATGTATATTCCCCAACTGACTGTGGGAGGCTGCTTGCTGTTGCTAACTGGTTGCAGAGTGGTATAAGGTGCTATACTGAAAACCTCCTTGCGATAGCTTTGGTTGCTAGCAGACTGCTGTGGGCACCAATTGCTTGCTAGGCGGTAGTGAATCTATGAAGAGTGACACAAGTACCCTCCACCTTCAAGGTAAAAGTTGTGCTTTACTGCTGAAATCAACGCGTGCTTCGAAGACAAACGGTCCCAGTTTCCAGTTTGAGTTGCACTTTTTCAATTTTCAAGACTGCCCATCGATTAGTTAGCGAATGTTTGCAAACAAGAGCATCTTCCATTGAAACTATGGGCGACTGTGGCAATCTGCTTACAACCAAGGAGGGTTATTTTTGATGCAGTGACTGATTTCACCTAGCGATGACAAGGAACCTCCAGCAACCAGTTGCCAACCAGTCAGGGAATACACATTTTTCACTAGCAACAAGAGGTTGTTCTGTAGGAAAGTGTGTCCGAGACTTCAATTAAAGATGCTTTGTCCTGTCTCTCTCCCCTCAGGATGCGGCTGCCCCTCCCTGAGCCTGGTTCTGCTGGAGGTTTCTTCCTGTTAAAAGGGAGTTTTCCCTTCCCACTGCCGCCAAGTGCTTGCTCGCAGGGGGTCGTTTTGACTGTTAGGTTTTCTTTGTAATTATTGTAGGGTCTTTACCTTACAATATAATGCACCTTGAGTTGTGCTTTGGTGCTATAACTAGACAGTGACTGTGACAGTGATTGATTGTTGTTGGTTGATTGTTTTTTTTTTGCATTATATAGGACCAAATTAACAATATTGAAACATTAACAGATATCTAACATAGTCCATGTTTAGTTTGTGTATCATATGTGCTACAAAATATCTATATGAACAAATATGAAGTAATTTATGTTCTTGGGTCTAAATGTTCATCCAGATCACAGGAATGCAATTCACATGGAGGCTAGCTTGCAACTTTAGGGATATATTGCTGCTAGCTTCTCAAAACTCACATCATCAGTCACCTACGGAAGACCAGATAAACTCTGCTAGCTCTGAGTAAAGAATATCTGTTACCAGAAGGAAGTAAAGCTTGGAGACAGCAGACACACACTTTTAATCTCTTTCCTTGTATCATCTCTTTTCCTCATCTTCTTCTCTGCCTGTTTGGATTTGTTGCTCGAAACTCTATGACAGGTACAAACATCACCTGCATAATTACTCTGTCAGAGTCATTTCTGGCTCTGAATTTACAGATTTGTGTTGTGAAAAAGAGCACTTTTAAAGATGGGTTGCATCATTAGATTACACTTGTCTAGTCAGTCTGCAGCATGCTGGCTACACGGAATTGTAGCGTTTGTACTAGTCACTGTCATTTTGGTAAGAAAAATGTTCTCAATATCAGCAATCCGAACTGTTTTATGATTGCTCGTTTTAATTGAATTCTTTTCACTTCAGGTACTTTGACCTACCTTGTTGACATCTGAGTCAGAGAGTGATTTTCAGCAATACCTAACTTAATTCTTAACAGATGATAATCATTACCAATTGCTAAAGCTCAGTTAGGTTCTGGTTAGCCAGAAGTACAGGGTTGTGGTGATGTGGTGGTGTAAGGGTTAGTGAGTTCTAGCTGTTTGGAGCCTCTTCTCTTTTCAGTTTGTATATTTGGAGTTAGTTTTTTTAGTTTTTGTTATGGCTTCTGTTGTTGCGTCTGCCTCCAGTGAAATTGGAGTAATACCAAAACTGAACCAAGTAGGTTACACACAACATAACCAATGCATTGTTGTGAACCTCACATCCCAGACCTGTGTTTGTATTTAAGTCTAAAACGGCTGAGCTGGCTCTTTTGCTAGGATGCAGAGGCCATATGGCATTCCTAAACGTAACCATTCAGCCAGTAAGAAGTTGTGTATATTGCCGACAGGTTTATGACACATATTCATCTATTATGTAGTAATACCAATCGTTAAAGAGGTTATACATAAAAATGATGTATCGCCTACATTTTTGTTATTTTTTTCCTGTCCATCATTTTGCAAACAAGCTTCAGCTCAAGTTTTCCTTCTGGGTTTCATTCAGTTTTGCTTTAGTAAAATTCACATCCACATTTGTGTCGTTGTGGCTGGCACCGTCAAGCCAAGCAGTTGTCTTTGCTAATGGAAAGTTTGCTAAATAATAAATTTGTATATTTACCAGCAAACCTTATGATTAATACTCAAGTTTATTTACAAGTACCAAACTGAAGTTGAAGCGCTACATAAAAAGCCATTACCAATTGCTGCCAAACATGTGATTCC
>JAMQGT020000772.1:0-11549 GCA_024447675.2 Pterophyllum scalare | reverse complement strand
TAATTGCTGCACTGAAATATTTTCATTTGAGGTTTTTGCTGAAGAGTGGAAATGTTAGTTTTAGTTGGCATAAACTATGAATCAGTTAGGTGCTATGTTTGCTTTTTGCATTAGATTGCCCTTTCAAGTAATCATAAAGCGTTATGATGTTTGTATTCACCGCCATTACCTTTTGTATAAGTCAAAGCAAGGGCAGCTAAAGTCAAATATTGTTGTGTTTTCTTTTCCTTGATGCCATAATTCTAAAATGTTTCATTCCCGTACTTTTTTTGAGACCACACACACATTCTTTTTGGATCAACAAGTCGAGGCAAATACTTAATAAATCGTTGGATAGTGATGCTTTTTGTAATGGATAGCTCGTACAATTTGGATAGTGACCGGATCTGGATTCAAGCAGAGTACTGTTTCCTGGCAAGAGACAGGGCCTGGTTTGCACCAGCTGCTATTGTGAACTAGTTGATGGATGCAGTGTGGCGCCTCCAGCTGTTCCTCCTCAAACAACCCCCACATCTTAGCCCCAGATCCAAGGCAACGCTGTAGGAAGGGCAAGGTGGGCTGTCACAGGCCAGATTCCCTCATGTAGGAATAGCCAGTAGAAGATGTTGAATTACAAATGTTAGTGGCTTATTGCTGCTTAGCTTGCTTTATTTTGAGTCCCTCTTTCCTTAATGTTTTTAGTGCGACATCTTCGCAAATGAAATCTACACTTTTTTAGGCTTGTTTCTAGGTCAGCTGTCTCATATTTAATAAGACAGTTTAAGCCCCGAAGGACTGATGGAATAGGTTAATGACAAATCACCCCATACCTATGGGCTACAAATAAAATACCAATTAACTTTTTGCCTTAAGAAAAAAATAGAACCACAATATGCTTGAAGGAAGCCAGCCTACATTGTGCTTCCTCTCCATTTACCGTCGCGTACTGTTGTTTGACTGAATGGTATCATTTGGGAGATGAGCGCATTGAAGTCAATAATTCAGCTACAGGTGTGCTGTGGACTGACACAATATTGGGATTACCTCTTGTATGTGGTATGTTTTGTGTTTTTGCTGGCATCCGATCACAATGCTTTTCATCAGCTTTTTGATATTGCAGTAGTTTTGTTCTGCATGTTTGCTTTGCAAAACAAAGTCTACTTTTATTTAATAACCGTGGCAGGGAGTTCAAGGAAAGCAGTCGCTGACCTATTACATGCACACAGACACGTCCTATTCGGGACAAATACTTTGCTCATTGCCGGGGAATATTAATTCTCAGCATATAAAACAAATAAAAAAGAAACAAAAAACAAATGGAAGATTTTGAATTGAAACTTTTCCTGCAGTTTCAGGCACCAGTGTCGCAGACATTGTCCCCAGAGCACCTATGAGGACAGAGGCAGACATGTCTGTCTCTCCTGCCCAGCACCGTGTGAGGACTGCAGGAATAACACACACTGCCTTGCCTGCCAGCCTGGTTACTTCCTCAGTGGTAGTTGCAAAAAATAATCCTGTTTATATGTTTTGTTTTCTACTGGCATACCAAATGATTCAGGCGTTCCATTCCATACTAAAAGAGTATATTCAATATATTCTTAAATCACTATGCTTGTGAGAGTACGCAGTCATTCTGGCCGAAGACAAATGAAAGCACTCCGAGTCTTAATTTGGATTGCAAATCATGTTCTTTCAGCAAATCTGTAACATGAGATATGCAAATGTATGATTTATGTAAACAAAGAAGTTGGATTGCATTTTTGTGTCCTATAGGCATGGGAGAAAAAACTTGGAGACTGTAAATGAAGCCTGAGAGCAAAGTTATAATAAACAAAGATTGGCGAGCACGCTGCTACACTAATCGGCCTCTACCTTCTCTAGCTACAAGGTCCAGTTTCAAAAAAATCTAGGTCATTGTTTTGTGCCTGGGCAGTCAAATGGAATTTGGAGAGAGTGATCTTGTAAGGGCAGGCAAAGGAGAAGGATTTAAACAGCAGTGAACGGCTCACTTTTTGTATCAGAGCCGTTTCAAAAATTAATATTGTGTTCTACAAATGAAAGTAACTTCTTAGTCTCTCTCTTGACATTCTTTCTACTTTGATGTCTGGATTCTAGAAGAAAATAGATAAAGAAGAAAATATAGAGAAATATGTATTGTCTCTATATTGTCTATGTTTTCAAGATGCGGTATTGCCAGTACAGATGATGTGTGATAATAGAATAATGTCATAATAACATCACCTCCTCTCTGTGCCTCTCTGTCTGTGTCAGAGGGACAGTGTATTAAACAGTGTCCTCAGCAAAGCTTCCATGACTCCAGTGGGTGGCGTTGCCAGCCTTGCCACAGCTCGTGCCAGACGTGCCACGGACCTCGTTCAGCAGACTGTGACCTTTGTCCTGATGGGAATTTTCCTCTACATGGACAATGTCCTCACATTAACTGCCCTTTGGGACAGTATTTTGATGGTAAGTGGAACAGCCATGATGAAGCCCAGCTTAGGCTGGTTAAAAAAGAAGTTTCATGAGATCAACTGTAATGAAAGTGAGCAAAGGACAGAATGGCATATCAGGCCACAGCTAAGTCACAGATAACACTTGTAACATGATACTTCACTGAGTCTCTGATGGAAATGATTGCTTTTCTCCTCTGAGTGACGCTAGAGGTCAGTACACTGTCCAAGACATTTGGAGGGATTCGTTGTTTTGCTCAAGGACACTTTAGGACGGTGAATGCTTGCCGCTGAGCCTACAGGCTTAATCCCTGCTGAAGGACCTCCGGGGTCATCTGCCTCAAGCATCTACCTCTCCAACTGTTTCCCTTTCCTGTCTGTGTCACCAGAACTCAATACAGTACTCCATTGTTCTTATTTTTCATTTCTGCATCATTGGCTTTATTATTAACTCTCTTGCATGAGTAATTCAGCCCTGTCAGGAGCAGTTCTCATTCAGGCATCAAGCACCAAGCAGTGCACTGCTGCCTATTGTAAATAAAGAGCTTCACTGATTTTTTACCTCAAAGCACTGTGGTGAATTACAACACTTATTAAGTTGTGCATTTGCAATTCAGTGTATTCTAATACCGGTACCTGTTTTATCCATAGACAAAACTGAACATAAATGGTTTAAAAGGCATGATAACTGTCCTCAATGTTTCTCAATGTTTACAGAATACAGTCGTCCAAGACACCTGAATATTAATCACTTTGAATTATTTCTGCACATAAAGCCTTTTTATACAGTCTGTGTTCAAGATGCTTACAATTTGTTATGGCTCCCTCTTGTGGTGGGGATAGGTAAAACAGGCTCTGTACTATTATTATTTTAATTCCAGGGAAATATGGCGAATGCCACACATGTGATGCGTCTTGTAAGACCTGTTTTGGCCCACAAGCACTGGATTGTTCTTCTTGTTTTAAAGGTAATATTTGCAGCTTTTGGTCATTCAGAGTCAACTGGAAAATGAGCTTAATTCTTAGTATGTGTGTGTGTGTGTGTGTGTGTGTGTGTGTGTGTGTGTGTGTGTGTGTGTGTGTGTGTGTGTCACAGGATATTTCCTGGATCAGGACAGTTCTTGTGTAGAACAGTGTCCACCGGGCTCATTCGCAAACTCTGCCACTCAGCTGTGTGAAGACTGCTCTCCAAACTGTGAGACCTGTGTGGACACCAGTGATATTTGCATCAGCTGTTCCAAAGGCACTTACAAACTTTTTCTCCACCAAGGCCGATGCTGGTCTAATTGCCCAGAGTAAGCAGTTTGATCAGTTAACCAGTAAAACAAACACAAAGCTTGGCAATGATGGTGCGGTCTTTTTTATGCTTTGCTTCTCTTTTGTGTTACGCTTTCTCTTGACTTTCATTTTTAGAGGTTACTTTGAGACAGCAGAGGGATTATGTGAAGCCTGTGACAGCTCCTGTCTCACATGTGATGAGATCAAATCCCAGTGTCTGTCCTGTGCTGATGGCTACTACCTGGAGAGTAGTATGTGTAGACTCAACTGTTCGGTGGGAACATACCCTGCAGAAGATGGTACCTGCAGACGATGTCCCCCCCACTGTGACATTTGCTCAGATGACAGGACCTGCTTCAGTGAGTTATTACCGTATTCAACAGATTTAAAAAATCTGAGGTTCTAAACTGATGAGGGATTATAACTTGTGTTAAAACTTTTCCACCCCTCCATCAAATAATTCCAGGGTGCAGTTTCCTTTACATGATGTTGAACGGTGAGTGTAAGGCCAGTTGTCCCATGGGCTATTATGAGGACTTGGAGGAGGGCCGCTGTGCTCAATGCCACCCTACCTGTGGCAGCTGTTCAGGGCCCTTGGCTGATGATTGTGAGACCTGCTCAGCCATCAATCCCAAACTCTATAAAGGTGTATGCTCAAAGGATTGCCCCACTGGTACTTACTATGAGACTGCAGCTATGGAATGTCAAGGTGAGCCTCTGAATTAGTAAATTTGGTTTGGTTTTAAAAACTTGCTATGCTGTTCTGCAGCCAAAATGCTTGCTGGTTGGCTTGAGCTTTCAGGATGCTGCTAGGTCTGCTAAGACCAAAAGTTCTTGATTAAAATAGAAATGATTATAATACATTTCAACCCCTGAATTTTGCAATACAAAAATGGCCCAGCAATGCTTTCTAAGATAATATTTTATATTAAACTATCTCCATATAGACCTGATTTTTAAAATGTTACATAACAAAGAAAGGTAAACTATGAAGCAACCATAAACAGGTGAGATTATATAAACTGAGAATTTATGATTAAAAGAAAATGGATGGATGGTGGGGGAAAAAAGCTATTTTAATTATCATATTTGGGTTCAGCACATTAAAATCCCTGAGAAATAAAACATATCCCTGAAGCATGCAACTATTTTTGATTTATACTACTTCATTTGAGATCATAAATCTTCAATGTGAATTTCACTTTGAGGAAGAGGATAAACTTCCTGAGGGTCTATGGTGGTCTTTGTGTTGGTGTGGTATTTTCAATATGCTGTAGGCCAGCACATGATAGCACAACACAACGCACCACAGTTGAGACTGAAGCTGAAGTTGCCCCACCTGAACTAGATATTATAATAAAGCTCAGCACAGAGAGTCAGACAAATTCACTGTGCAAATCTTGTTAAAGTAGAAAAAAACCCCAACAATGGGCATGCTCCTAGTCATACTCATCAAAACAGAGATCAACAGAAAAAGTGTATAGAAGAAACTGTTGTGTAGATATGCCAAGCACTGTTTACTTCAAATGATAATTATTTACCTCTTAAACATGGTTATCACACCCTGTTGTGTCAATGTGGTACTGTGACATTAGAGTGATGCGGTCTGTCTTCTTTGGTTATGTCTAGAGTGCCACCAGACTTGTATTAGCTGCACCGGGCCGGACGCCAACAAGTGCACCCAGTGCGAGAAGGGACTTGTGCTGGATCCAAATACCTTACTATGTGGTGTGACAGGAGATACTGCCTGCCCTCAAGGCACCTACCTACACAACGACCAGTTCACCTGCAAGAGTTGCCACCGGCACTGCTATTCTTGCGAGGGGCCAGGCAGCGATGACTGCCAGACCTGCGCTGTTCCCAGATACCTTCACAGTGAGCATTTTCCATAAATTAAATAAATTAAAGTGCAGACACTGAGGTGGTTTGTGGTATAAATGAAAATCAGCACAAAACAGATTGTTTTGAAGTCAATTTATCGTGCAAAGACCAAACAAATCAGAATAATTTCTCTATAAAGTGTTAGCTCTACAGGGACTTGAAAATAGCCTTTGCTAATTTTAATGACTAAATGAAATTTTGGCCTGATTTCTAGACTTTGTCTTTGCCTTTAATGCTCTCACAGCTGGCTGCATGACAATGGCTTTTCTAAAGCTGTTTCACACTTTCAGTTCAGGTTTAACGGGTCTGTGCAGTTGAACAACTGCTGGATGAATCGTTTGCTACTCTGAAGTCAATAAACTAGCAAGTTGAGATGCTAACTGTGTCGCTGTATGCTATTTTCCAGACAGCACGTGTGTTAGTGAGTGTCCTGCTGGTACATATGCCACCATACAGGAAGCTGACGCAAAGATGTTGGGATTCTGTTTCCCATGTGACCACATCTGCTCCACTTGCACTGGCGCATCACCAAGAGATTGTCTTACCTGTTCTCCAGGATTCCTGCGGCTTCTCCAACTCTGTGTCACGCATTGTCCCACTGGGTAAAAAGCTCAGTGCTCTACCACAGAATTGTTAAATGTTTACTTTATTGTTTACTTTATACACACATATTATATGGTCAAATAGCCGGCTGACATTCACATTCCTGTGATACAGAACGAATACAGTATTTGTTTTGGAAGTTAATGTCTCTCAAGGAGGATGTGATGTGGTTTCTCCTTGTTCAGCAGTAGGGTAACGCATTCTGTAAACATTTCTTTTCATTTACATATGTGACAAACATGAAAGAAATGTTGAGCTCTGGATGACTCCGAGCATCAGATGTCCGTGGATGTCTGATTTTTTTAATTTTTTTTTACACGTTTCTTCAGGTATTACAGGGAGGGCTCCCAGTGTCATAAATGTCACCAGTCCTGTGAGTTGTGCACGGGACCAGGGCCCGAGTCCTGCAGGGCTTGTCCACCTCCTCTTCTGGAGCTGAAAGGCACCAAGTTGTGTGTCGAGCGCTGCCCACGCCGCTTCTATCCGCTCAATGACATCTGCAAACAGTGCCACACCAGTTGTCAGACATGCATAGGTACAGATGAATTATTTCAAAGGCTCAACAAAAACTCATTGTTCTTCTGTCGTACAGTGAGTTTATTTATTAATTTTTTTACATTTTGTTATTTCACAGTTGATTTCAGTTCATTTCAGTTCAAATACCCCATAATGGAAATAGGAACTTTAATTTAAAGGAAAACCTGAAATATAAAATTGACATAAGTATTCAGACCATTTGCTTTCGTTTTAGCCCAGCTGCCTCTCACTCCTCTTGATCATCTTTGTTTCTGTACCTTGATTGGAGGCTGCCTTCAGTAAATTTAATTGCCTGGACACAATTTGGAAAGGCACACACTTGTTTATAAATGTCTCATAAATAAAAGCAAAAACAAACTGAACTCAAAAGCACTCCCTACAGTACTCAAAGACAGGGCTGCATGGAGGCACCGATCTGGAAACACTGGCCTCCAATATTCTTGTAGGGAACAAATTTAGAGCCACGAGCACGCTTGCTGGAGTTGGCTACCTGCCAAATTGAGTAATCATGAGAGAAGCACCTTTGAATTAGAGGTGCTCAAGAACCTGGTGGCCATGCTGCATACTTTTTGAATGTGTTCTATATTTCCAATAGTGGACATTCATTATTGCATAAGGCATCTGCCCAGTGCATGTATTTGTGTTTGCAGATGCCTCACCTCAGGGGTGCTTGACATGTGACTGGGGCAGCACTCTCCAGGACAAAGTCTGCTATCCACGTTGTAAGGAGGGGCAATACTTTTCTGAAAAGGTGGGTTATGATTTATTGATCATTTTGCTCTTGTACTACTGTATATATCATAATCATAATATTTAAAAGCAAATGGCAGGTGTTCTCTTTAAAGCATACAACCTGTCTACAGACATTAATTGATCACATTACTCTGGAAATGAATGCAATAATAAAATGTTATATGAATATTTTAGTTGTTGCTTCACTGGATGCCTACTGATCATTATTTTGTGACATTACATAAAATAAATTCTATATACATCCTCTCAAAATCAGGATGTAGCGAAATAGAATAATCAGTGTCTATACTGTCACAGCCCCTCCTCTGACCTGCGGGGGCGGTGCCTCCTGCAGGCAGAGGTGGGCCTTGAGTAATTGGAGCCACTTGGGCTCAGTAATTTAAGCAGGGCTCTACTAACCATTCTCCCCTCTCTGCTCCTCCAGGTAAACTTGGTTTGTCTTCTGTTTTAGTTTGGTTTTGGGTTGCAATATTGATCCAGATTTACACATACTGTACATGTCCACTCACTCATGCATTGCACACACTAAATATACTGACATGTCCACATCTCATATTTGTTATCTTTTGTTGGGTTTTGTGTATACTTTTCAGTAAAACTACTTTGATTGGCCTGTACCTTTGCCTCCCCTCATGTTTTGCTATGGGCCATGAGCCGGCCTGTGACAGTACTGTGTTGTCAGGCTACAGTTAGTAGAGTAGAAACAGTGCTGGATAGTGGCTATTTGTTCACACTAAAACAAAATCAAACTCAGATCAAAGACAAAGTCCATATCATAAAGTGCACTTGTGTAGGTTTATACACCATATTGTATCAAACCTGCAGATATAGGTACGTTATTAGCCTGCAGCCTCACTGTCAAAAAAAAACAAACATATGCCCCGATGCCTGCCTAACCCATCCCCCTGGACCTATTTGTGTAAAATAAGTGCACACCTGATTGGCCAGAAAAAAAAGTAAACTTTCCCAAAGAAAAAGAAACCACAAATTGTCCTTCGCAAAAACCCAACAAAATAACTTAGCATTTTAATACAAAAATGAAAATAAACCACAAACAGCTCCAACATGCTGTTTACAGTCTGTTTCAAATATCGCATAGTGGGCCTTTTATTTGCCTAATTGTTATGTGTCTAACTGTTCGATTGTAGGAAAGCTGTGAGCCTTGCGACGAGTCATGTAGGCACTGCTACGGCCCCGGAAATGACCACTGTCTGACTTGTCACACTGACTCTGCTCTTCATGCTGTGGAGAACCGTTGTGCCCGCTGCTGTCAGACTGGAGGGAATTATACTAATTGCTGTGTTTGTGACAGTCGCTCAGGTAGAGATGCTGCCCATCATTAGCAAAGTAGAACTCTTTGAATACCTTTAACTATTTGTGTTTTTCCAGCACTGTGTGTGGAGGCCCCCCAGCCCAAATCAGGAGACAGCCAGGAAACCGACATGAGCTTGTCCTCCAGTGCTCTGAAGCACACCTCAGCTGCCTTGCCCGTTGTCCTGCTGCTGGCAGTCGGCTTTGCACTAACTGTATTTGTCTTGGTTAAGGCCCATGCCAGGAAGAGGCTTTGTTGGAACCGGAGCTATGAGCGATTGAGTGGTAGCGCCAACATTAACATGCCCCATGGTGTGCCTGAGCCAGACAGCGGAGATGAGGTAGATATGGTGTATACCAGTAAAGGTGGATCAGTATACCGATGTTACAGCTTCATCCATGAGCAGGACACAGATGCAGACCAGGATGTGGACGAGAACACCTGTTTTAGTCAATCTTAGATGCAACTAGCGCTTACAGTAATTAAGGAATGTATTGCGGATACTCAGTATCAAGATTGACAAGCAGTCAAAGTTAAAGTAGTTAATGTGTAAACGAGAATGAAGAGATAATTTGCTTTGATACGTTTCTTTTGAGTTCAGGTGAATATTTATTCTATGAAGTGCCTGTATCTGTATAATACACATTCTTAGACAAGTGAGTAAAGACTGAAAATTACACACATTTGTGTAAATGTATGTATGTTCTTTTTTTTTCCAACTTGATATTAAAGACGTGCTTGTGAAACAGTGGCTTGTTCATATGCTACAAGTGAAATTTGCATGATTTGTTGTAAATAGAAATATCTTCTAATTGATGCCTTTGGCACACCTTGAAACAGGTGTGCCAAAGGCACACGTTATCTGAGAACATTGTGAGTTTTACACGACACTGAACTCATTAGGGTTGATGCTGAGACATCTTATAGGCTGTGCAATAAGTAAACACCTTCCAGGAAATGTTTCAGCTTTCCACATCTTAGTTTGACACGCCTCCTTAGGGGCTGACTTTAATTGCATTCATTGCATAATCTAGCCTCTCACCATTTGGTCAAACTGTTACCTGCACTGAAGAAAAACTCACCAGTGTGGCAGTCTCCTACAAGCAAGGAAATCACTTTTACAAAGGACCACGTGTCGAGAACTCTTTTTCTCATCCTTGTCATTTTGCCCCTTTCTTTTGTTCTTTGGAGGACTGTCTCTGACAAGCAGTCATGTGATCTGGAAATACCTCATCAGTTCTCTAATGATCTGCCTGGGTGCTCAGCTATTATCACTGGACATGTTAGTAGCGATGGAGGTAAACTAGAAGTGCTTCTGTCATCCAGGAGAACGAAGAATGTCTTTTCTGAGGATTTCTACATTAATGCGACAAAGGACTGTCAAGCTTACATTAAAGAGAGAAGTTTCATTACGGTGTCTCTCAGTGAGGAGGAGAAATATTTTCCCATTGCATACTCTATGGTGATCCATGAGAAGGTCGAGATGTTTGAGCGGCTTCTACGAGCTATTTATGCTCCTCAGAACATCTGTGTACATGTGGACCTGAAATCCTCTGCAAAATTTAAGGAGGCTGTGGCAGGTATTGTTTCAACTAATGTGGTTGTAGCCAGTAAATTAGAAAGAGTGGTATATGCCTCCTGGTTCAGAGTTCAGGCAGATCTGAATTGCATGAAAGATCTGCTGAACAGTCATGTTAACTGGAGGTACCTGCTTAACACCTTCCCTATCAAAACAAATAGAGAGATGGTAACAGCACTGAAGTCCCTCAATGGGAGGAACAGCTTGGAGTCTGAAGCCACTTCTGCCTACAAGAAAGGCCGTTGGCAATATCACTACAATATCACAAACACTGTTATCAAGACAGATGTGATGAAAAGCCCCTCACCTATTAGCATCCCCAAATTCTCAGGAAATGCTTACTTTGTGGTCTCAAGAACTTATGTGGAACACGTGATGCAGAACGGAGAGGTTCAGAAATTTCTGGAGTGGGAGAAGGAAACACACACAGCCCTGACGAGCACTTATGGGCCACTCTACAGAGGAGGCTCTCTGTTCCTGGATCATTGCCTCAAAACAGTAAGTTTAATGTGTCAGACATGCTAGCCATTGCTCGTGCAGTGAAGTGGATCTATTCAGCAGGAGACATGAATAAGGGAGCACCCTATGACCCATGCACGGGTGATTACAGAAGAGCTGTTTGTGTGTATGGAGCTGGTGATCTCCAGTGGCTCTGGAAACAACACCACCTCTTTGCAAACAAGTTTGATCTAGAAATTGATGATATTGCAATTAGGTGCCTGGAGTCATTTCTGCATTTGAGAGCTTTAGGCTTTGACCCACTGTTCAATATGCAGCCACTAAGTAATGCTTAGAAGGATTTAAAAGTGTAATTTATTATATTAAATATGGCAATATGTTTTTAGAATCAAATGTGTATTTTTTTTTTAGTAGATAGTGAGTTGAAGAGGTGACAGGGAGGTGGAGTGAAATGAAGCAAGCATCCTAAGGCTCAACAGCTGAGCTGAGAGATTCAATATTTTGTCAAAATGTTGAGAATCTCTACTAAAATGTCAGTCATGTAATATCCAAACACCTGTGGCTGTCACTGTCATTTCTTGTGCCTTTTCATTTTATTGTAAAGACGTTAATGCCTGGTTGAATTCAGTGAAACCTGTACTTATGATGCCACCTGAGGAGCCCAAGTGCAGCAGAAGATTCATGCAACGGTGGTGGTGCTGTTTCTATTAAACAGTTA
>JAMQGT020000769.1:0-38120 GCA_024447675.2 Pterophyllum scalare | reverse complement strand
TATTGCTGTGACATCCTCAGGGTCCAGCTGGTTCGGATATTTGAGTTAACTCGCTGATGCCTGGCGTCATCAGTCAAGTGTATGTAAACATCTAGAATAACCACATGATTAGGAATTAATTTATTTTTTATATATGTGGCTTATAAACATCATGTATTTTTCTGTTTTACAGAGCAAGTGGAGGGCTGGATTCAGAGAGCCACTCTCTGAACAGTACACTGCTCGAGTATGTTGATCTGACCAGGCAATTGCTCGAGGCTGAGAATGACAAAGACTCTGACACTCTGAGGGACATTCGCTGTCACTTTAGTGCACTTGTGGCCAACATCATTCAGAATGTCCCAGGTATATCTCTTAATTAAAACAGATGCTTACTTGCACTGAGTCAGAAGCAGTTTCTGAATTTAATCTTGTGTGTCAATTTCTTTACTTGTTATGTTCAGTGAACCAGAGGAGGACCATCTTCCCCCAACAATCACTGAGACACAGCCTGTTCATGCTGTTCAGTCACTGGGCTGGCCCCTTCAGCATTATGTTCACGCCACTCGATCGTTACAGTGACAGAAATATGCAGATCAACCGCCATCAGTACTGTGCACTAAAGGTACGGTATTTAAAAAATGTCAACTCAGTTTCCTTTCTGCATACACTGTCATGCATTTACTGATAACCATCGTTCTTTTATTTGTTTGTTTTTTTTGTTCCAGGCCATGTCTGCAGTGTTGTGTTGTGGACCCGTAGCTGACAATGTTGGCCTCTCCTCAGATGGCTACCTCTACAAGTGGCTGGACAACATCCTGGATTCTCAGGACAAGAAGGTCAGAGAGATACATGCCATTTTTAGTCTACTCTAACTAAAATTGTGCCACTTTACGATAATTATCATTAACGAATGGTAAATTTATAGGTGATTTGAATTTTGGCAAATGTTTTTTGAGTGTTAACAATGAAACTGCAATTATTATTACAATCCAATCTCATTGTACATCCTGTATAATGACAATAAAGGCATTCTAGTCTATATAATCTTTATAATCAGTAATGTTAAAATGCATGTTTATGTAATTAGTTTGTGTAAGAAGAATATTTTTATGAATGGATGATATTGTAGCTGATAGGACATTTTGTGAGAGGTTTTGTTTCTACTGCTGTTAAATCGAAACCACTGGTGTCTCAGAGATATGCAAAAGGTTTCCTTCAGTGTCAGACATGTGACAATAGTGAAACCAGTCTGGCTCCCACCTTCTCATATTTCATACCTCAGTCTTTTCCTCCTAAACCTAACCACTGAATGAAACCTAAACCTGGAACGAGCCTTAAAAACTGCAGTTACAACTTTATATTAGATGTTGAAATAAAGTTTGTAGATGCACTACACATTTAGTAGCCATTCATAAGGCTACATTTTAGTTAATTATCATAGTTTAAAACTAACTGTTTCACTGACCATTAGATAAATATCGTATGAATGTACTGGTAGGTCAGTATGTCATCGTATTTTGACCAGTGGAAAAGTCTGAGTAAAGAAAAATGTTTTTCACAAGTAGCAGGCACTTTAATCTGTGACGTAAGACTTCCTGAGGTCAAAGTTATTTAGCGCAGGTTCACTTCACTTGACACTGGCACCACACAGTGGTGTTCAGAAGTACTGCAGTAAGTCAGTGCTAAACATTTTAATTTCCAGGTCTATGTAATAAAATAAATGACTTGCACATGAGGTTAAAATGATCAATTTCTTTTGAGTAATTCTGATTTCAAAGTGTGAGGTACTTTGTGTAATGATTCAAATTCTGAAAAATTTTAAAGACATTTGTCATTGTAAAGTATGTAGTAGTTGTCCTTTATAGCAGGTTTCTTGTTGAAATATATGATTTACAGCAAACCTTAGGCTTATAATTCTAATGCCTGATATTTATCTTGGATATTAAGAATTCATGTATGAAATAGAGTAGGATTTTGGAGACTATTTGAATGTGAATCCCATGTGTTGCTGTGTGGTCTCCTTTAGGTTCACCAGCTGGGTTGCGAGGCTGTGATGCTGCTACTAGAGCTGAATCCAGACCAGAGCAACCTCATGTTTTGGGCTGTGGACCGCTGCTACACTGGTTCTCGTCGTGTGGCTGCCGGCTGCTTTAGGGCGATTGCCAATGTCTTTCACAATAGGTACCAACATGGCACCATCGTCACGTTATTTTTAAGGTCACTGTAGAGGCAGCTACTTGTGACTTAAATACCACTTTATTTTTCATTTAGGGATTACCAATTTGACACTGTGGTGCTGCTGAATCTGATTCTTTTCAAGGCGGCTGATTCTTCCAGGGAAATTTATGAGCTGTCCATGCAGCTGTTACAGGTCAGAATTTCTTCATCATACATGTTACACATAACTTTGAAATACAGTCTTTAGTCATTAATTTAGTAAACCATGATTGTTTGTGTGAAACAGATCCTGGAGCCCAAGCTCTTCCGTTATGCCCACAAATTGGAGATTCAGCGGACAGATGGCATCTTGACCCCTCCCTCACCGCTGCCACACCTCTACTCTGTGTCTTACTACCAGCTCTCTGAGGAGCTTGCAAGGACTTACCCGGAGCTGACTCTTCCCATCTTCTCAGGTCTGCTACATTGCTGTATGAAGCTTTGATCTGAGTAGCAGTGCAATGCAGTATATGGAGGATTCCATTAACTGAAATGTCTCACTTTCCTTTGACTGTGATATCAGTTACTGTAGGTGCTGTTTATTTTTATGATCAAAGATTTTCATAAATTGGGTATGATTATACCAGACAGCAAAAACAAAACTGACCAAACATTATTCAAAGTGAAGTTTTTTTTTTCACAATGTATATAGTAGTAATGGTGAGAGTGAATTTAAGGTAGGATACCAATTCGGAGGGTTCCTTTCTAAATATATCACACTACCATCAACGTTCTTCCCTGTTTCCTTCCAGAACCAGTCCTTCCAGTGCAGAGGGATAACCACCATTTTTGCCATTAAAATCCTCCAGTACATTTCCATTCAGGGTTCTTTTGTACATTTGTAATTATTATGCCTAAAGTCCTAAAGTGTAGCCACTCTTAGATATATAGCTTGCAGTTCAGGATTCTTTGAGTGTCACATCTTTAAAATGTCTCTGATATGCCATAGTTTTACTCGCCTGGCCCACATGAGGTCAGATTGAGCCATATGTGGCCCGTGAACTGAAATGAGTTTGATTCCCCTGTCTCATAATGTCTTTGCTCATACTATCCACACTGCAGAGGTGAGTCAGCGTATCCAGACAGCACATCCTGGTGGTCGTCAAGTAATGTTGCACTACCTCCTACCTTGGATGAACAACGTGGAGCTGGTTGACTTCAAACCAGCCGCACGGCGACCAGAGGACTGCGGCAGTGGTGAGGATGAAGAGGATGTGAAAGACCGGGAGGTTATGATGGTCAACAGTCGGCGCTGGCTCCGTGGAGAAGGCTGGGGATCCCCTCGTGCTACAACCATGGTGCTAAACAACCTCATGTTCATGACCGCTAAGGTGAAACAGCTAACAGACCATCTACATTAGATTAACAGGTTGGGTTTGGAAAATGCTGATGAAGATTATTCATTGATCAATCAATTATTTTAACAGTATGGAGATGAGTTTGCGTTGTCAGAGATCGAGAATGTTTGGATCACATTAGCAGACAGTTGGCCAAAGAACCTCAAAATCATTCTTCACTTCCTCATCAGTATGTCAGGAGTCAGCAGTGACCCCAGCCTCTTGCCCTATGTAAGTTGCAGCACACTCACATCATGCATCATGTATTTGTGTGTGCCACTTATTCTTCATGAGTTTTCTCCACCTGTCCTCAGGTGAAACGAGTGGTGGTTTTCTTGGGCAGAGATAAGACTATGCAGCTGCTGGAGGAGTTGATGTGTGAGCTTGAGTTGACTGATGCTGTCAGCTCAGCTGTCACTCACATGGACAACCCTCCTTATTACCGCATCACCTCCAGTTACAAGATTCCTTCAGTCACCTCAGGTTAATGAGCATTATGAATGCACACGTTCACAGCTCAGGCCAACTGGTCATATGCTAAACCGTGTGTTTCTGAGGCCAGAAGGTAAATGCTTAATGTCTGCTCTCTCAGGAACAACCTCCAGCAGCAATACCATGGTGCCAGGAAACGATGGTCATCACGAAAGCAAGATCAAAGACTCAAACATGGAGGACAGGTACAAAATAAAGACCAGCACTGCTCTGTTATTATTAGACTGCAAGAGTAGAGGGAAAAAACACAAATTTCTTGTGTTGTATTTCATTCTAATGACATGTGAGAATACTAATTGTATCGAAGATTTAATAATAAACATTCATTTGAAAAAAAAATACAAATCCGATTTTGTGATGAGTGATGGTGGATCTGACAAGGAAGTTACAGTAAATTAACATACTGTAGCAACTTGTCAGTCATATTTTTTTCTCTAAAAAGGACCAAAATTTACAGAATTAAACATCATGCTATATTAACTAAAACCTAAAAGCACTGAATGAGAGCATAAAGTTATCAGTAAAGTGTTTACTGGGGTCATAAATGAAGTGAGCAGTTGGGTTGTTTTCTCTCATAGACCCCTATGCAGTCTTTTTGCAACTTGAGGATTCAACCTAAATGAATACAGCTTTAAGGCACTATCACATTGGCTTCATTATATAGACCTTCAGGCTCCATCCTTCTTTTGTATACAGTCTATGACTTGTTAAATGAAACTTCTTGGTGTATTGGATTAAAGTTGCTGGTTATTGGGATGGGGGGGGTGACACTGGCACTGTTCTTCTGAATAAACATATTTGTTCTGAAGTTGCACCCACCTGGATATCTACACTGGTTTGAACAGCAACCTGAACCGCCAGCACCACCGTCTAGAATCTCGTTACAGCAGCAGCTCTGGAGGATCCTATGAAGATGAGAAGAGTAAGCACAAAATCTCCTTCTCCCCACTCACCACTACACAATGAATTTTTTCACACCACCCACTACCATATCTGTTAATCTTCTCCATTTTTCCAGGTGACTCCATGCCGCTTTATGCTAACTGGAGACTAAAAGTGATGGATCACAACCAGCCAGAACCTCTCCCCTTCCCACCAACGGGAGGCTGCTGGTCCCCTCTTGTGGACTATTTGCCAGAGACGAACACACCTGCCGTACCTCTCCACAGGTACAACGCATTCTGTTTTTTCTCTCTCATAAAACATTGCAGTGTTGTGTTGTTTTACTATAACCCAGTGCACATTTTCTGTTTTTCAGATGTAATATTGCAGTCATCCTACTTACAGACCTCATTGTTGACCATGGGGTCAAAGTGGAATGGAGTGCCTACCTGCAACTCCTGCTACATGCAGTTTTCTTAGGTAAATCACTTTCTTTTTGTGCTGCTTTATATGCCTGTATCTGTTAAGGGAAAACATTTAAACCTTCTTTGGGTTTTTGCATCAATAATCCTTTACCAGGTCTGTAAATTCAAAAATCACATGAAATGAAATGTCTTTGTCTTTTGTGTCTTCCTCAGGTTTTGATCACCAGCACCCAGAGGTCTACGAGCACTGCAAACGCCTGCTGCTTCACCTGCTCATAGTTCAGGGCGCAAACAGTAGTGTTCAGTCTGTTGCTATGGTGCTTTTACGCAACAGAGACTACAATGATCCAAGAGTCCTGACTGTGAAGCCTGTAGCTCAAGAGTTCAACCTCACAGGTTAGTCCTGCTACAGAAGAGGACAAAGGGAGGGAAAATAACAGGTGCCAAACTTGACCACTGAGCGGCAGCAACTTCCTGCCACCAAATAGAAAGATTTACCTGCCACAGAAAATCATTGTTCCCTAGAAAAGGTTTCACCAAGAGAGACCCTGCTTAAAGAGTGGGACTGTGTTGCATGTAAAAGTAGGCTTGCTAATACATAAATCTGTGTACTCAACTATTCATGTGATAATGTCAATATCTCATTTATCTTGTTAACAAATAGAGGTTTCAAAAGATTTTGGTGCTAAAATATTAAGAAGTTGCAAAGAAGTACATCAAAGAGATGCAGCTCAGTGTGTACCATGCAGGAACTCCACCAAAAAAAAATTCCTTTGTTTTCCCTGTTTGTTTTTTTGTTTTTACTTCTTTGTGGTTGTCTTATAGTAGCCAATATTAACAGTTTTACCTTTTATTTACAAATAAATGTGTAAAAATCTCCTGCGCTTAGGCCAAGCAGGCCACCTGGCTGGAAAAATGCCAGCAGAAAACCTTTAAATGTGTTTGCAATTTGCTCCTATAGGAGTACAGGAGCTTTTGCCAGACTGTCAGCCGTCACCAATGACAGACTCTGGCCTCAGCTCGAGCTCGACGTCCTCCAGTATAAGCCTTGGTGCAGGAGGTACTGCTGTCTCCCACCTATCTCCCACACTTCTCAGCGAGGTAGACGTCACTGTTGAACAGGACGAGAAGGCCAAAGCTCTGATTGAGTTCATAACATCAAGGTGAGAACAAAATTTATACCATTTATGCTGGTCACTAACTGCTGCTTGTAAAAACATGTTTAGTAAGCATTAGTTTGAGCACATTTATTTCATGTTACTGATTGTGTACAATGATTTGCTTTCATGCTTCCAGCAGTGTCTGAAAGGACCGGGTATTTTAGCTTGCATGGGTTTGATTTTTGGAGTTGTCAGATTAGTTTCTTTGCCTGGCGTGAGAACATGAAATCTTTTGGTAGTGTTAGCAGGTCACATTTCTTCATGTGTGTTTACACTTCTCTTACTTAGAAAGCGCGGTCCACTCTGGAATCACGAGGATGTGTCGCCGAAGAACTCCAACATTAAGAGCGCAGAACAGCTGAGTGCTTTTGTCAGACATGTGGTGATGGTCTTCAAACATTCCCAGACAGGTGTGTAGTGTTCGCCATTACTTGGTGTCTACTGGGTGGTTTTGTCATATTTACCTTATGTATTATGTACGTGTGTATCCCTTCAGGTTTCCAGCTGGACTCATTGCTGAGTGAAGTAGCTCTAAGGTCAGCTCTATCTTGTTCTTCTCGCCACTATGCTGGTCGCTCATTCCAGATTTTCAGGGCACTCAAACAACCTATGACTGCTGCCACACTGTCTGACATTTTGTCTCGGCTTGTTGAGACTGTAGGAGACCCTGGAGAGGAAGCTCAGGTCAGAACATTTTTAAGTAAAAAGTCTTGCCTTTACCTGCAATGTCCAAATGCATAACATGAAACAATATTTTAAAGGTTATATTTAATTTGACCACATGTTTTCATTCAGCTATTAAAAACATTGCCATTTGTGTTACTTCAGGGCAATATTCAAAGCCAGCAAAATATGGCATAGTACAAGGGTTTTTAATAGGACATGACAAAAATGTGGGGGGTTTTTTTGTTTTTGTTTTTAATTTAAAAAGGGGGGGGTGGGGGGTTTAAATCATGGTTTCTCTCTGGTGTCCTTTTTTAAACCTTGTTGCCAGTAAAGTTAACACATCTAGAACCATGTACTTCGACACTTCAACAATCCCTCCTCATTTGCCCTGTGGCTACACTGAATGTCTCGCATGCAGATCATTTTCAGAATTGATGCTACAGCGTTACACTGCCACTAAAATGGATCAAAGTATGTGCACCAGGTGTGAGAACAGCATTTAAGTTGTGCAAATGTGCCACAGAGATCCACACCTGAAACGTTAAAGTTGACTGATCTTCTTCAAATTTTTTTACAAGAGGCGTGCATTTCTTTTTTCAACAGAAATGGTTCATAAAGTGTTAATTTTGGCTTAGCTTACTTTCCCACTCTTTGTTATCAAGCATATCATATGCCAAAATACTTAATAAACGCACTGCAGCAAACTATGGAAAATGGGGCTTTGAGTTGTTTGTTTACTTTTCTGTAGAAGCCTAAGTGCTAAGTTGTGTTGACTCATTGGTAGCTTTGCTTTCTCTCCTTAGGGCTTTGTCATTGAGCTCCTCCTGACGCTGGAGGCCGGTATTGACACGCTAGCAGACACAGTCAAAAACTATGACCTCCTCACTGCATTAGCACAGTAAGTCCTCTCATTAGTAATCTCTTTATTTTAATGTTTGAGTCTTCCTTCCTTTAAGCAACATCCTGTCACATTTTGGAACACTTACGTACAAAATTCTGCTATTCTATTCACAGAACCTCCACCCGCGATCACTTGCTGGGGGCTAAGTTTGCTGCCAACAGGAAAAGCACAGGCCAGCTGAATATGAACAGTAGTGGTCTTTTGCATTTTGTCCACACTCGCAGCAACTCCCTTCGTGCCAGCCTGATGATGGGTGAACGAAAAGCCGACAGGCGAAGGAGTAACACCTTGGACATTGCTGACCGACTTGGTAGCAGCTACGGAAACCTGGCACGCACACGGAGCTTATCATCACTAAGCAGAGGAGGGAGTCCAGGAGGGGACTCCGTCCCACCCGTGGACCCTTCTAATCTGATGGCCACCGTGTTCTGGATCGCTGTGTCGTTGCTCGAGTCCGACTACGAGTTTGAGTACTTGCTGGCCCTGCGGCTGCTCAACAAACTGCTAAGCCAGCTGCCCCTAGATCGTGCAGACAGCAGAGAGCGTCTGGAGACGGTCCAGAACAAGCTGAAGTGGTACAACTTCCCTGGTCTGCTGCAACTCTTCCTGAAGGGCTTCACGTCTGCTGCTACTCAGGAGCTAACCATCCACCTGCTCAGCAAGCTCATCAGTGTCTCCAGACATACTCTGGTAGACCCTTCACAAGTAGCAGGTAAATACTAATAACCCTTTTAAATAAATATAAATGTGAAAATAAAGAGAAGGAAAAATTGAACATGAGTAATGACTAATGTGGGTGCTCACAAACTAGTCAGGGTTTTCATTTTTAAATGAGACGTATAATTCTTGTTTGCAGGTTTTCCTCTAAACATCCTATGCCTCCTGCCGCATCTCATCCACCACTTTGACAACCCCACTCCTTTCTGTAAGGAGACGGCTGATAAGATAGCCAAGATGTGTGCGGATGAGAAGTCAGCCACACTCTCTAACCTGGCTCACATGATGAGCCTTTACAGCACGCACAGCTATTCCCGCGACTGTACCAACTGGATCAACGTGGTCTGTCGTTATCTCCACGATGCCTTTGCAGAGAGAACCTTGAATCTGGTCACTTACTTGGCTGAGGTATATGAGATGAAGGTCAAACTTCTTCATGTTGGTCACAAATTCAAAAAATAACTAATGACCATGAATGCATCCATCTCTGTGTTTTTCTCAGCTGCTAGAAAAGGGTCTTCCCAGCATGCAGCAGTCCTTGTTGCAGATTATCTACAGCTTGCTGAGTCATATTGACCTGTCAGCAGCTCCTGTCAAACAGTTCAACCTTGAGATCATGAAGATCATTGGCAAATATATTCAGGTGAGCCTTCACCAAAGTAATCTGTTAAATGTTATCATTTATTCTTTTTTTTTTTAATAATAACTTAATTGGATAATAAGATTTACTTTGTAGCTATCCACAGCTTTTATCACATACACCAAGGTCACGCACACACCTCCCTGGTTAAGCAAATGATGATTTTTAAGACAAAATGGTACATGCTCACACAAAGTAGAGCTGTCACCAATCTGTCAACCAAACGATGCATTATCAGATTGAAAACAGATGGTAGTCTGTAATAAGGTACTCCTCATTCACCATGCCAAATCCCCAGAAGCAATCCTTTTTTCCATTAATTTCCAGGAGCCCTCCACCGCAGTTAAAGCAGGAACGAGGTAAAGCAGGAATTTCCAACATTTAGCTTCAAATAATCTTCTCTAAAGAGAGCAATCACTCTTCTAGTGAATTTCAAAGAGAAAAATTTGCCAAATTCAAAGTAAACACCTATTTTAGTGGTTCTCTAACTTTCTCTGACATGTCATAATTCAGAAGATAAAAAAGTTCCCGGTAGTTGGAGGTATTTGTACAAGAACTCCTTTGTAGGATTTGTTTTTTATCAAACAGCGTATGCCTCACTGAGATTTTTGTTGTCCGAAAGTAAAAGAGCCAGGATCAAGCCTGGGTCTCCAGAGTGGTTGGCAAGAAAATCACCATTGCACCACCCATATGCAGGATGCCATATGTTTAATGATAGCACTGTGTGTGTGTGTGTGTGTGTGTGTGTTATATACTGGGCACAGCGTATATTCACATACAGCCTAATGGGAATGAATACTAGGATGATCTGCTCTGTAAAGCATAGCTGACACTGAAAAGGAATATGTTTCAAGGCCTTTGTATAGAGGTATTTCTGATGACGTTGCATCTCTTTATGGAAGCCTTTATCCCAGAGCTGCCTTAGAGCAGTAAATGCTTCTCACTCACATCTGCATCTGACAGCATTACTGCCTCAAGCAAGTTTTGGCTGTCCTCGCTTACTGTCGGTGTTTCCTTTTGTGCAGTCCACAAAAGGAAACACTGTGTTTGTGTGTATACAGTATTTCAGTTCATGTGCACTGGTGTGAACTGCAAAGCTTTTTGTATTTGGCCTCCTTCTTTGCTCCACCGATATGAATACAAATTGAGTCCATAGCTGGTGCGGGTAGGCTTTCAGAAGGAAAATAGTCCCCTTCACATTCATAAATTCTTGAGAAACACCTACACAGCTTGATATCTCACAGTGGGTTCATTATATTTCTGCATTGTTTTTTACAGAGCCCACATTGGAAAGAAGCTCAAAACATTTTGAAGTTGGTTGTATCTCGTTCAGCCAGCCTCGTTGTTCCAGAAGATGTCCAGCGCTCTTACAGTTCTGAGTCCTGCGGCTCCCCAGAAATTGCCTTCACTCGCATATTCAACAACTCATCCAAAGAGCTGCCTGGAAAGACTCTGGACTTCCACTTTGACATCTCAGAGGTCAGTGTCCTACCTTCCCTGAGTTCACCATTCTCACCATATGGATTTGCTTTTGATTTTATCTCTAATCTGCATTATTTGACTATAGACACCAATAATCGGGCATAAATATGGTGATCAGCGTACTGCAGCAGGCCGGAATGGAAAGCCACAGGTGATTGCCGTCACAAGAAGTACCTCCTCTACATCATCTGGATCTAACTCCAATGGTCTGGTCCAAGTAAGCTGGAAGAGGCCACAACTTTCTCAGGTATCATCTCAGACTGACACAAGTCACCTAAAACTAAGCACAAGTTAATCGGGAGCTGTGAAGCAGCCTCTACGACACCAGACTGAGCTGTGATCTGTCTTTAACGAGCCTAACATGTCTCAAACAGAGATGTGAGTGCAACAAAATAATTAAAACATGCCATCTTTTCTGGCATAAAATAAAATGTTATTTTGCACACACAGAGGCATAAAAACACATCAGTTTTACTACTTACTTACTTACTTAGTAATTGACAAATATACATTACATTTACAAATTATTTTGTCCAGCAGGCAAACAAAAGCCACAAACACATCAGTTTGTGATAATTAACACATTTCACTATCACTCTGTGTTGCCTGTAGACCTGCTTTTTTGCTAAAAGACCATCTGGAACACATTTGTCCTGGTCATGTTGTCATTTTCACATCTTTCCATGTGTTCTTGTTACAGAGAAGAACCAGAGAGAGGCTGATGAATGTCCTATCTTTATGCGGTCCAGAATCAGGCATCCCCAAAAATCCATCTGTAAGACTCCTCTCCTACTCTAAGGCTTCAGATAAGGTCTCTGTAAAATCACTGACGTGAACAAAGCTTCTGCTTCTAGACTGTCTTTGTGGTGGTGTTTGATTGATTTGGGCTTTTTATTTATGATAGATTTACAACAGTTGTATTTAACTATCTGACAGTAAAGCACACTTTTCTTTCCTTCCTGCACAGGTGGTATTCTCATCCAATGAGGACCTGGATTCTGCAGACCAGCAGACCAGTCTTATACCCACAGTGGAGGAGGTCGTCAGAGAGGAGGAAGTGCAGGGAGAGGATACAGGCAGTGAGCAGCAGTTTGGAGTCTTTAAGGACTTTGACTTCTTAGATGTCGAGCTGGAGGATGCTGAGGTCAGTAAACGCATTAAAATGGCTCCACCTGTATGAGGAGGGAGATAAGATAAGGTAGATTTAGGGTCATAAAACGATGGTAATTTGAGGGACCTTATATCAGGTTAACAGCTGTCTAGTTGTATGTAGTGCAGGGAACTAAAAGTTTCACGCACTGTTCAGTCACTCTTCATCACTCTTCTTGACCATACTGTAGTAGCTGTGTGACAGATTAACATTAATGTCTCGTTTGTCCAAATTGCCTTACTTGTCCTGACTACTGTAGTAAACTTTTGTGTCCTTCTTAAGTCTACTAACATACATATTCCTTCTCTTCTCTTGCCACAAGGAGCTGCAGGTAAGTCTGAGGGCCAGAAAGCTATGTGGTTCTTTCCAGAGCCCTGGTGTCTCCCTTTGTCATTCAGTAAAGTGCAGTAGTACCTTTTTTGATTTGAAATCACTGATCCTGTGCTTGTGAAGCCTTTATAGCTGTAGATCATTGCATCTATCTTACCATGTCATGGTCAAAATCATCTCATCCATTCAATCACTCGAGTGTCTTTTGTTGACTTCATTTTTTTTTTTTTTTTTTTTTAGTTTTGTAATGTTGCATTTGTCTTGTTTTTTGTTTGCTTGTTTTGTGATATCTAATCCAGGCGCTATCATTGTGTGCACTATTCCTCACTGCTGTTCACTTGGTTGTCCTGCAGGGGGAGAGCATGGACAACTTCAATTGGGGCGTGCGGCGGCGCTCTCTGGAGAGCATGGACAAAGGGGACACGCCGTCTTTGCAGGAGTGCCAATACGCAGGCAGCACGCCAAGCCTCAACCTCACCAACCACGAGGACACGGATGAATCATCTGAGGAGGAGGTACTGAGCGCTAGCCAGATTCTCACCCGCTCTGGCCTTGTAAGTCTCACTCTAATCAGGGTCCACCACCCAACCCAGCCACCATGCTCCCCGCACAGCCTGCTGGCATGGTGTGCGTGTGCGTGCGTGTGTGTGTGCGCGCATACTGAGCTGGACCTGTTTCCAGTGTGGACAGGGGCTACGCGCTTGCTTCTTTGCTGGTGGTAGATTTTTCCTTCAAATCTCAGCCCTCTCCATTAGATTAATGCTTTCATCGTTTCTTTGACATTTTATTTGTATGATTGGTAAGTGCAGTGTAGGACACTTTTCATAAACTCATTAGAAATTTATATTGAATAAAAGTCCTTACATGCTGTTCAAATATAAAATAGCTCAAATGTTTGAACCCAGCTTGTTTCTTTTGCATTGTTTAACAGTTTGGCTGCTTTTCTTTAACTCTTTGTTTTCTTTGGCTTTGCGAGCAAGGCCTTTATCTACATCTGCTAAATATGCTAATAACGATCAGATGTCGGTTCCTCAGTCTAATACGGATGTTTTCTTTCTCTCTTCTTCTGCCCTTCTTGATCTCTGTAGTGCACAGTGAGAGAATGAGCTTTTGGCTTTAGAGGACATTTGCCCCTAAAAACTTTGCAGTCCTGCAGTTTTTACACACTACAAAAATGCGCATGCAGGATTTTGATATTATTTACCCAGAATTTTTGAATGAGATAACCTGTTCATAAAATGTCATTGATGTTAGCATGATCTGATACGCCTGAAACCATTTTTTTGAAGATGCTGAATCAAATGACTAAAATGACTAAACATGTTCTGCTTGATGATGAAACAGGGGTGATGTTATTTGTCTGTTCAAAAGAAAATTAAGTTAATTAATCTGTAGGTTTGTCTGCTTTACTAAGACTAAGATTTCATCGCTTTGGGCTTATGATGCAATGTTGTTTATTACAAAAATGCTCAAATTGTTTTTATTACATTTAATACAGAAATAGCATATTTTAAATAAGCAATATTATTTACTAGTAAGGGAAAATGATTTAAAAGGAGTTGCACAGTAGGAAAATTAACATACAGAGATATCACTTGTGCCAAAAAAAGAACGTATCATCAGCAATGCACCTGTGATGAAAGACATCACGGACTAAATGGGTAGATTGATATCTCTATCTTTTTAAAGATAAATGTTTTCCCAAAGTTACTTTATATTTCTCAAACATGCCTGGCCCACTGCCAGCAGATTGTCAAAAAACAAAACAAAAGCAGAAAACAATTAGTGGGAATCACTGGGAGTAAAAAACAGCTTTGCCTCCGTTATTGTTGCTTTTTTTAAAAAATCACAGGGGATTAAAATGTCCAAATGTATTGTTATATTATTGAGCTCAGCTTATTTCTCACTGGGAACACGCGGACTCTTTCATGTATTTATACTCTGCAGAAGCAGACTAATAATCCGGTTGTCAAGCATGTGATTTACATTTGGTATAATGTAAGGGAATGTTTTGATGACCAGCTGCTTTTACAATACAGTAATAATCAACTCTTGCATAGTTATTACATCATAACTTCTGAAGCCCATTGCATGTTGTACCTCCATAGTAAAGTTATTTGAAGTGCCTCCAGTATGTAGTGCATCGGAGTTAAAAAAAAATGCTTTGAGTAACCTTCCAGAGTAAGTAAGCCTCGTTTACTCCTAGTTTAGAAATAGTTGGGGCTTTAGGCCTTAGTATAGCTCTAATAAAGCTTTGCATCAAACTAGATGATGTACATATTAGTCTCTATTGTGTTTCTGCATCCCCCAACAGAAAATCCAACCAGCTTGTTTTTCTTCTCCAGCTTAACAGTGACTCTGCTACGGATGACACTGCATCCAACCATGTGGACTCTTTGCAGCAGTCCCAAGAATCCTCCAGCAGCGCTATGACAGAGGAGGCAGCTGTCCTGCCCACTCTGCCCTCTGCACCCTCCCTCCCTCGACTGGATAGCCCCAATTTGGAGATGACCCACTCAGACAGCACCAGCAGTCAGCTGCCTGAGGTGCGATCAATCGGGAACAACAATAAACTGTGGTGCTCGGGTGCTTTTTAGCTTGCCTTTTTCTTTTTTTGTTCATCTTGTATCTGCTTTTGCTGTACTTGTTGGCCTGTCTGTCATTTAGACAAACGATCAGCTACCTTCAGGGAGTTTTGGATGGAATAGGGTAAAAGTGCTGGTTCTGTGATTGCCTGCCTGCTGTCAGGTTAAGACGTGTGTGTAGTTGTGTTTGCTGCTTTTGCTGCCTCTCACTCCTTCTGCAGCTTTTTTTTTTCCTTACTTTGCATGGTTGCTGAAGTCTAGCTGTGTAGATCTTGCGGCCTTAATAGCGTTGGGGCTTGATTGTATGATTTCGGGAATGGATAAAAACAAAAGCTCACCTCAGGTCAGCTGTTACTGCTCACCTCATCTCCAATAACACAGCAACTGACCATTGCAACTAAACCTCCATTTAAAAACTTGTGAAAGAGACACCAGCTGCTTAATCCTCGGCAGATGCATGTGTGAGTATGAGTCCTTTGTAAGTGGTGTCTTAGTTTTACAAGTGCAGTTAACTCAACATCTAGCCAATGACATTCAGTATGATATTAACATGCCATAGCTTGCCTTCTGAATTTACTGCTACTGACATTTATCCCTTTTACTAACAATGGTGAGTATGTAATCTTGTCCTGAAATGCATTTGCATGTACACTCTGGCAATTGGAATTAAGTGGAACAGATTTCACCTTTGAAAATATGTATATGATATGAATATCCTTTGTTCATTGGTATATGTGCAAATCAGTTTTCTCTCAGGTGCACCTACCCCTCAGTGAACTCTGCAACTCAACCAAGCCACTGGTCTCAATATCACCCCAAGGACATCTCCCCCATCACAGCCCCAGCTCTTAGTGTAATGAGCCCTAGATAAAACCATCAATAGTCTTACTCATTCCCTGCGGGATGGCCATGACCACTTCTAAAAGCTTTCTGTAATATAGCTGCCGTCTCTGTGATGTACTGGCTGTCTGCCATGCTCAGCATCCCTAATGCATCAGACTTTGAATAATAAAGAAAGGGAAAACAAAAGAAAAAAAGCAAGACCTCTTAATTAGAGTTCCCCTGTGCTATCCTCTGCATATCAGTACGTATGGGCATATCCCCCCCCCTTCATGCATAGGCGTATTCCTCTGTCACGTGTGGGCTTTTCCCTCCTTTATGAATGGTATAATCATCTCTAATGTGGGTATAGCCTTCCTTTAGTTATGGACATATCCCCCCTTTATGTATGAGGAATATCCCCCCTTTGTGTTGTGTTACTAATTCAGTCCATTAGTTTTGTGTGGTTGTGCAGTATAAGCTATAAATCAGTCATCATACAGATGTGTCACCACCAATCTATTTCATTCATCTGCAGTCTGATCACTTCCTGACATTCCACAGCAATGTTGCTGTTCTTTTAGTAGTGATGTCAGGTTTTCAGTGGCATTTCAGTGATAAATACTTGCTCGTATTTATTGATCTTTTTTTCTCTCATTTATTTCTCAAGATAGATGTTAGCTTATGAAATTACATCTAGAGCAATCTTCAAGGAAGTGTTGAGTTAAAAGTCCCTCTTCTGTAATTAAAGCTCTAATGTGCTCTAAGAGTAGGTTATAGCAGTCTTAATTCAAGCATTAATAGAGGTTTAACTGTGAGTCTGTGTTCATGTGTCAATGTTAACAGCCACTATTGGTGTGAGAATAAAAAGATCATTTTAATAGATGTTGTGTTAACATAAAATTACCTGCCAGGCTGCAGCTGAGGCCCTCTGCCTTCATGTTACAGGATGCTGTAAGCATGACGGCGGCAGACGAGCTGAGTAGCAGTGTGAGCGAGGACACAGGGTTTTGCAGCGCCCCCCCTCTGCCCTCTGACCAGCGAGAGCTATGTGACCTCGCATACTCACAGGACCCTCAGGATGCTCAGGATCATCAGGAGACTCAAGACCCTCAAGAGGACTTGGATCCAGCTCCCCCTCCCCCTCTAGCCATAGACACACCACCAGGGTCCCTTTGTGAGGAAGACTCCCAAACAGTGCTGCCTCTTTGTCTGCCATCAGAGACGAAGCAGGATGCAGATCCAGATCCAGACAGCACCTGTGGCTCTGTGTGGGAAGAAGATGTGACACAGGCCCTGAAGGAGCTGGATGAGCGCTGTGAGGAGGAGGAGGCGGACTTCTCTGCCATGTCCAGGTAAGGGTTTCAGATTCTACCTTTGGATTAAGACCACTGTAGTAAATTTGGATTTTGAGATCTGAGAAAATGCTAGATCCCCTCTATGTCGGCCTTAGTAGAACCATCAGAGTTCTATGTAAATCACTTTTTATCTGAAACCTCAAAATGGAAATTTTTATTTGTAAGAGGAATTTAAGAGACATTTATACATGCAAAATTTGTTTGGTTTGGTTTAGTTTCCCTCCATGCTGTTGCTGGTAATTGGAACAATTTTAGTGTTAGCCTATCCCAGCTGTCACAGGGTGAGAGGCAGGGTTCACCCTGTACAGGTCGCCAGCCTGTTGCAAGGCTAACACAGAGAGACACTGACTGCATGTCTTTGGACTGTGGGAGGAAACCGGAGCACCCGGAGAAAACCCACGCAGACACGGGGAGAACATGCAAACTCCACACAGAAAGGTCCAGGCTAAGGTGGATCCGAACTTAGACCTTCTAGCTGTGAGGCAACAGCGCTAACCACCACACCACCATGCTGCCCAATTTTTCATTTTATTTTAATTAATAAAAGATTGATTTTACAGGGTGGCCCTGTTTGCTAATAAACTTTGGGGAGACCCTGAATGGAACTTTAGGCTTGCACTTCAGTAAAACAATAAGCTTGAGAAATAACCTTTTTATTTTTATTGAAGACTAGTGAGGTGTGGCTGAAGAAGATGTGGACTAATCTGCTGTGCGTGACTAATCGAACTACTTTGACATGATTTAGATGGTATGCTGGTCATTTCTTTCTTGGCATGGCCTACTGGAACTATGAAGGTGGGCCAGGGTTGGTTGGCTTCAGTGCATTTCTAGCAGGCCCCCCTTCAAGGTGGGCCAATTCTGATTGGAGGACAGTTGTAAAGTCAGGGCTTTAAACTGCTCTAAATAAATATGAAAAAACAATGCAGAACAAAGTAGCAGACACGACTCACTTATCTCCATGTATAACTGTACTCAAGTTCTTTCAATTAACTGAGCCACGCATGCATTAAAAGGAACTGTGTGAGTAGCTCAGACTGAAAACAGCAGGAGACTAACCGGTCAGTGTAGGCATCTGCATGAGGATTTATGTGAGTGGGAGAGCGTAAGATGAAACAACTCAGCAATGTTTTACTTCAGTGGGTTGGAAGCTGGCTGTGCTTGCAGCTCTGTGTGTGTGCGTGAATCAGTATGTGTAAATGCCTAGCTTGTATAGAGCTCTCTGCAGTCCTGTGTGGGATGAGTGCAGTGCACTAGTGCTGCTAGCAGTGGAGCTGCAGACGAGGGGAGAGAGTACGGGCAGGAGAAGCGATAGTTGGGGTGAGGATGAGGACAGAGACTGTGTCGGTTGCAGCGCTCGGCAGCGCAGGCTTTAAATACTTGTATTCTGTCTGCTTCTTCAGGCTGTTTGGTCCTACAGGCCTGTGAGTATCTGTGTTTGTGTGTATTTGTGTATGTGTGAGAGGGAGGGAGAGAGAGAGAGAGACATGTTTGTGTGATGCTAAAATGCTAATAGCTCACATATTATTGTGAGAGCACTGCAGCGGATTAGAGCTCTTGGTGTACTGCAGCAGAATTTTCAGTGGGGGAGGCAGAGACGCAGCAATGTGAGGTTGTTTACTTGCTGCGAGTGATGACGAGTGCGCGTGTGTGTGTTTACATTTGCCCTTCAGTGAAGAAAGGGGGGGTGTGTAGAACATGTCGGACTGTAGCTTATTGGCCCCCGTGTGTGTTTCAGCCAAGATGAAGGTGACGCAGACGGCTTCCCAGAGATTCAGGCCTCTCCGCCCCCTTCACCCTTCCTCTCAGCCATCCTGGCTGCATTCCAGCCTGTTGCCTATGACAATGACGAAGATGCTTGGCGTTGCCATGTCAACCAGATGTTGTCAGACACAGATGGGTCTTCGGCTGTTTATACCTTCCACGTGTTTTCCCGACTCTTTCAGGTAAATGTGTACCAAATGTTTTTTGTTGTTGTTGCATATTTGGCTGGTAGGACTGCCCTTTATCTGATGCATCTAGTTTACAAGTAAGCTTTCTCAGCATGACCTTCCAGTTTTTTTGTTTGTTTGTTTGTTTTTTTACTCTTCAGAGTATTCAGAGGAAATTTGGCTCCATTACACATGCATCTGTTCGCTTTCTCGGGGAAAGGCTCCAACGAATGGGTAATCAATTCCTCAGCTCCCTGGAAGTCATGACGTCTCGCTCGCAGTGTCCCACTGTGCTGCTGGATGCAGAGACGGTGAGGCTGTCCCACATGGTTGTCTGCTGTTATTCTAATGAATCTGGTAAAGCTAGACTCCATTAATGCTGTTAGCAGTTGCACACTTGTAATTTTTTTGTAAAACTGGTTCATGTTGTGCTCGGTGTGCGTGTCCTGGTATAGATATTTCTGTGCACTGTGTGTCATGCCCAGCTCATTTATGACATATCTTAGAAGGGAAATTCACACAGCACCATTTTTTTAAAATCCAAATTTCATACATAAGTCAAAGCATAGGTGCCAACCTAAACTTGTGATAACTGCAACACAGTCAAAGCAAATGAAAACCAAGTTGTCACCTAGGAGAGAGAGGGAGAGACATCAAATCAGCTTATATGGACTCCAAAGTCAGTGAAGTCAGTTCCTTTTGTGAGATGAGAGGAGCCATGAATTAGGACCTGAGAAGAAGGAAGCAAAAGGCAGTCCCCAACAACCAATACTAATACAAGGCCTTAGGCCATCGTGTGTGTGTGTGTGTGTAGTGGGTGTTGTTGTGGTTTAATATGTGTGGTGTCCTGTCTTGCTGTTGTAGCTGGTCTCTTGTGGACTGTTGGAGACTCTGAAGTTTAGTGTGCTGGAGTTGCAGGAACACTTGGACACCTACAACGCCAAGAGAGAAGCAGCAGAGCTTGTAAGTCATCATTTATCTTTCACCACAGCCACCGTGTCTTCTTCTTCTTCATCCTCTTTGAACCTTTTCCAACCAGATGTGTTACTTCACATCCTCTTTATTTTTTAAAGCTGCTCGGGAAACATGTAAAGTGCTTTTCATCTCTATGCAGTTGCATCATGGAAGGCCAGGGAGACAGACAGACAAATAGCTGATGTTGTACAAGATGAGCACAGTCTGTCTCATCAGCAGCTGCAGACACTGAATCAGTGTTCAGTATGAGTACATTCAGCTGCCGTTAGTGTCTGCATCATCAGTGAGAAACCCTGCTGAAGGGATAAAAATAACCCCCAGCACTCCTAAATCAGTTACAGAAGGCCAAGCAGGAGAAGCTGTGAGGGGTGGGAGCAGGGAGGAAAGGGGAGGGGACGAAAGAGATGAGATTGCAGAGGGTTCTGGGATGCAGGGGCGCTAATTGAATGAGACGGCAATGTTCCCTGGAGGTCTAGATACCATCCCTGCTCTGGAACAGGCCTTCTTTAATTCGCTAAATACAACACACTTATTAAATCTCCTCCCTTTATTATGTACACACACACATGTCCATGAGTTTAAAAAAAGGTCTTGTAATGACTCTCTTACCAAACCTCCTCTCCTTCCTCTAAGACTTTTATGTTTTTTGCCTCCTATTTTGCCTCTTACCTGTTTATGCAGTGGTTGGAGAACTGCAGGAAAACATTCGGGGACAAAGACAGCAGCCAGCGACCCAATACTCATGCACAGGTAGGAATGAACGCTTTCGCTTTGATATCATGAATGTTATTTGTCATTTGTGTTGACCAGTTTGACCTTTATTTATGCAAATTATTGAGATGGACCTGAATTTGATAAAGTCCAACTGAAATCAAACAGCATGTGTTTTTTTTTTTTCCTGACTGTTCTGCTTAAAGAAATAAAAACAGAAAACAGTAGGGAGTCATTAACATTTGGTGCTCCATAGTTTTACATTCATTCATCAGAATATCATAACATCTCAGTTTAGGAAGACTCACGGAGCCAGTCATCCGACTTCCCTTTGAAAAAGAAACAACAACCCACACAAGCTTTCCTGCTAATACAGGATATGTTACAGGTTACTTATTAGTAAGGATGCAGTGATGTATTTGGTACACATAGTATGACATTTAATGATAAGCAAAACAGTTACTGTCAGAAATATGCTGAGGAATTTATGTTTGAGCAGGTTTTGGTTGCTTATGATAACCGTCCGCTGAAGATTTAGCTTATTTTATCTCCTTTCGTTACTAATGACTGGCAAAGGAAATGGAAATTTCACACTGGCCGTTGTTCTCAGCTTAAAGAAAGCAGACTAGCTAATCTTTTTGAAACCATGATTCCAAAACTCAGTTTCGTATCGAAGCCACAAATTTAATGTGCCGTTACACTAATTAGCTCTTCAGTTGCAGCATATTAAAAAAGCATGTGAATGTGAATTTGTCGCTACACCCATTCAGGTGCTAGTGAGGTTTAACCCCTCAGTACCACTAATGGCACTTTCCTTGCCCATTAAATAGCACCATTTCTCCCAATCTCCTGCAAATGCCCAGCTTGCATGTTGCTGCCCGATTTGTACCAGAAATCTGATTTGTTCTCTGCATGTATGAAAATGTGCTTAATTCCTGTCACATTTCTAGTCTGAAAGGAATCATTTTCTTGCCAGTGTTGCATTAAAATTACTCTCATGTGACATCTGTAGATAGCAGTGTTATGTAGAAATATAGGCTGTGTGTTTTTGCTCGTTTCTGCAGAGAGGTCTTTTTTTTAATTTTAGTGTTAAGTTTTATTTCTTCTGTTACAATACACTCATTTAGGCCTGCCTAAATGTACATTTGTACATTTTTTTGTGTTATTTTTTCATAAATGCAGAAGTTTGTAAAGCAAGGCTTGATGTAGAGTCGCACATATCCTTGAACATATGTATTAATAACGTTTAGAATGACTTTTACAGTCATACTAAAGTCGTTATTGCCATATGTTACATTCTTCACAAAAAACAAGAAATATATGTTTATAATAACAACAATACATAATAAATTAAAATCCTGGCATCTACTGTATTGCTTCAGTGTACTTCTGTTTGCCATTTTATTTGCTTACTTAACACATTCACATTAAAAGATCCCTGGTTCAATTCCAGGAGGAGACACAAACCCAGCCTCGGGGGCTCACAACCTAGTGTACTATTGCTGCCATTTCAAGCCTGGATAAATGTCAGGCTTGCGTCATAAAGGGCATAAAATCTGTGCCAGATCAAACATGCAGGTTGATCTGCTTTAGTGAACCCTTGAGAAATACAGGGGCAGCCGATCGAACCTCTCTCATCAGCAAGAGTACAAGATACAGCAGTAACGCGGTGCATATATCTAGGGTTTTTTATTGTGAAAAGCAAGGACAGGAAGAAGTCCTTTTCATGAATGCATGAAACAAATCAGTATGGACCAGGCAGTGGTGCTGTCACCTGCCAGACACACACTGAAGAAAAGCAGTATGTCTAACAATTTGCCAGCGACTATTTTTACTTGTTTTGGATGATAAAATATTAACAATACATGTAAAGATGAGATTTCAGATGGACATTACACGGACAAACCTAGGTGGGTTTTTTTCAGTTCTGCCACTTCAGATTTATGATATGAGATTTATAAGACTGACATGGAGGTTGTATACTTGAAGTCTTTGCATGGTTTCTCACTCCATGTCTTGGTCTGTAGGTTTCTCTTACATCGAGCTGCTTGGACAGATCTGTGGAGTTCCCTTTGTGTTTGACATTCACACAGCTGTTACCTTAGGTTAAAACTGATGCTCTGTTTTCTATCAGAAGTATCCAGGGTCTTTCACTGCCTCCTCCTTCCTCTCTGTGTAGCCTCTACGGCACCACGTCTTTTCTCCCACTTCATCACACATGCTGCTGTTCAGCTTTTCAGAATAAAAGTGTCTGTTACTGCTGACGTGAGCACGCGTTTCCTGACCTATCTGAAGGGAAGATGATAAACTCCTGCTCATCAGGTCACTGTGTCTCAGCTGTCATGTTAAGGCTCACTAATTCTTGGTCTTTCTCTCCTTCTGTTTTGTTTGTTGTTTGTTTGTTTGTGTGTTTGTGTGTGTGACCTGCTCACCTTCTTGCTTAGCAAATGGAAAATCTAGCAGTAAGTGGTTCTCATATTATAGACTTTAATAATGCCACCATCCGGACAAAACTCTGACCATCTCATGTGTTCATACCTGTTGAGAGAAAAACAGACCGTGTTCTTCTGCCACCCACACCCACTTCTGTATCTCTGCTTCTGCTTGATTGGTCATGTAACCCAGCTCAACCTTCTCATCCACCCAATCATAATGTCCTTTTTGTTCCTGTTTGCTTGATAATCTGTTTGCACCTTGCACTGATTTTGTCTGCGAATAAATGAAGTTAAATACATGCATTCAGTGTAAAGTTGCAGCCTGATTTCCAAAGCACCTCTGCATTATCAATAGGATATGATGGATAGAGAGTTCATTGTTGTTAGGATTGATTTACCTTCATTTTGCATGATTCCATTGTTCCATTCCCATATTTGTTCAAATCATTTTTCTCCCATGCTCTCCTAGATTAGGGACTTAACTTTTAATCACACACTACTATGATGCTGAGGGGGCATCGCACAAGATGGTGATGGATCGTTTTCTAATTGAGATTTCACCACTAACTCTGGCATTAAGGTCCTTTGATGAAAAATCAGCCACCTGACACCGCCCCTTGAATCAGCTGATTTATTTTGTTTCTTTCTAATGAAGCCATGCTTAATTTCTATGGAAATTTTCAACCCGTCTCCTTGTACTTTGAAAAGATTCAGAGTTACAGACAATCAAAGTATTCAACTAAAATTCTGCATGGCCTCATACAAAAACAAAAATCATCTGATTGTGAGAGGTTCGGGTGGGAACATTTTTCCGGTTTGGTTCATTTTCATAGAACGGCCCAGTAGTAGACTCACCATGGTCCAAACCAGATGTCGCTCCGCACCAGCTCGTGTTAACTTTTCCATCTACTCCCACTTCTCTAACCTGGGATACCCATCTGTCTAATCATGCAATCATCAAGAGTGATTTCAGTGCAGGTTAGAGCATCGTTTCGCTGACGTGTGACCGCGTCTTTGTGTCTTCTGTCTCTGTAGGAGCTGGAGTTATGTCGGAGGCTCTACAAATTGCACTTTCAGCTACTGCTGCTGTTCCAGGCCTACTGCAAGCTCATCAGCAGGGTGGACACCATCAAGAGAGAGGCTGAGGTGAGACGCAAGGTTTAGTGTGTGGCTGGGAGGACGTTTGTGTGTGTGTGTGTGTCTGTGTTGTTTTGGTTTTGCTGTACATAAAATTTTGTAAAAGATGTCTCGAGTTTGGTTTAAGCCTCAAGCGACCAAGTTATTTTAGCAACTAAAATGACCAGTTGTGGTCATTAATGGCCTCATTATAATTTATTGATAATAAAGTATTATGAGGGAACTGAAGAGACCTCTTGATTAAGAAGTGAAACCATTTTTTTTTTCTTTTCTATCATCACTTATACACCATTACTTTTCTTTAATGACTGTTTGATCATACCAAAACTGCTATGCTCATCTATGGCAGATTTAATAACTGTAGATCCTTTTTTTGCAAAGTAAAGAAGTAGAAGTAAAAAACACACAAACAAAATTAAGTTTATTTACAGCCGGGTTCAGTGTAAATGCGGTTGTATTTTCATTAGAGTGTTTTTGTTGTATTTATGAAATTATAGAACTAAAATTTTTAACTTTTTATTTTATTAAAAACAAAGGTGAGCGATTGAAAGATTCACTACTCCTCGGTCATTTATGTTTGAAATCTTCTGAAATTTGGCACAAATACTCATCAACACTCTTCTACAAAGTAGGGGATTTTTGACTTTGTTCATTTTATTTATTTTTAATGAATTATTGAAATTTTCCAGAAATACTGCACTTTGATGTTCACCTTTAATCCCTACTCCTCCTTTATCCCTAGGCCGACTCTTTTAAAACTTGGTATTAGTATTCAATGCGCACAGAATGCTTCAGACAAAAAAAATTTTTTAATACATTTTTAAATTTTGAAGATAAACAGTGCGTTCATGTTTAACTTCTCCCATATTTATTGGCTGAATCTTTTGAAACTTGCTACAAGTATTCACTGGGCAAATCTTCGCAAAATGCTGGAGGTGAATTTCAGATTTTTGACTTTTTAAATTTTTTTATGAATTTTCAAAATTTTCAAGAAATTCTGTAAATATATTAGATTGATTTTTCTGAAAATTGGTTTGTGTGTTTGTCAGGCAAAGGTCTGCAGGATGTTTTAGACAGATTTTCTATTTTTTTTTACTAATGAAACAAACAGTAAGTACTGACTCAGTGATGGTTGACCTACTGGCAAATAAGTTTCCTTTCACATGTTGTACAAGTAAAGACGCAGGTGAGCGGAGGTCTCTTGTTTTCATGTATGTATTTATTTATGATTAGGAATCCATAGCTAGGGGCAGTCAAGATGAGCTATTTACGTGTTTACATTCATACTCGCCGCTGCCGCTATTGAGGCTCATCAACATTGAGAGGCTCAGGGAAAGGTGCACGCTGACATACATATTAAAACAATTTTTAATTTGCTGTATAAGGTGCACTTTTACAAATGGAGAATGTAAAGAGTCATTTGTTTTTCAATATTCATATAAGAGAATATTTGGGTAAAATATTTTTCATTTTTTGTCAAAATGAGATGATTAAAATGAGACCCTTAATAAAATCAAAGCCAATAATGCTAAATAACTTATATAAATTTCCATAAATACTCCCGTAAAACTTTCCATTATCCTCACTGGGCTGGTTCCTGTAAAAGAACTAAGAGGTACAGGAAAGATTGATAGACTGGCTCTCAGGAGCTCAGTGAATTCCAGCGTGGTACCGTGATAGGATGCCACCTGTGCAACAAGTCCAGTCGTGAAATTTCCTCACTACTAAATATTCCACAGTCAGCTGTTAGTGGTATTATAACAAAGTGGAAGCGATTGGGAATGGCAGCGACTCAGCCATGTAGTACCACTTCATGTGCCAGGCCATGTAAAATAGTCGAGTGAGGCGCATAGTGTGCAGAGGTCGCCAACTTTCTGCAGAGTCTTTGTGTGGCCCTCAGATTAGCTCAATAACAGCGCTTCATAGAATGGGTTTCCATGGCCGAGCAGCTGCATCCAAGCCTTACATCACCAAGCACAATGCAAAGCGTTGGATGCAGTGGTGTGAAGCATGCTGCCACTGGACTGTAGAGCAGTGGACACATGTTCTCTGAAGTGACAAATCACGTTTTGATTATTTTCCTTCAGCCACAGGATCGATAAATGGTCGTAGCTAAATCGGTACTGCAGTCGATCCTTCTCCGGGCTGCATTTTAATGGAGCCTTAATTCGATTTAGGCATTTAATGAAATTAAATAATTTCCCATACAGAGCAGAGAGGTCGGCTAGTCCAGGTAATATTTAGTCTGGGTTTCCTTTCCTCACCTCCTGGGTAAATCTGCTTGTTATTATTTGACGCTGTGACGATAATCCTTCCTTGTCTCTGTTTCTAAGGTTACCAACATGTCTGAAGAGCTCACTATCTTAGAAAGCTGCTTGAAGGAGGCCGAAACAGGAAATGATGGTCAGGAGGATGTGTGCATGTCAGACAATGCCCAGACAAACACGGAGACGGCCATTCAGTCACTGATTGAAACCCTGAGAGCCAGAGACTTCAGCTCTGCTCTCACACAGGTCAAAATCTTCAGGTAAGACATGCACCACAGTTACACAGAACTGGCACAAATCAATAGCTTTAATCAGTGATGTAACAGGTCAATACAGGGATTTAAGTCACCTGCCTAAAAAGCCCAATCAGATATAATTTAATGAGTAAGAAGTGGTTAATTTTAATGCTGTGTCATTACAGTGTCGTGCTTTATGCCATTGCAGTTTAAAAATCCTGGGGGTTTGATAGCTTTAAAGGCTCGCAAAAGGGGGGAATCCACACAGCACTGCTGGCTTCATTGGTTTCTTGAAGTAACTGTTCTGTTGTTCAGGCAGTGTTCACTTTCATGTGGTCGGTGAGCTTTTGCCTCATAAAGCATCAGTTCAGCTTTCTTAACCACAAAGAAGACAAATGTGAGTTTGTTCCAGGAAACATTTTTCTTTAACATAATAAGGATATTCTCTGTAACAATTTTTAAGCAACATGCCCTACTGTAACATTGTCTGTCCATTAATGCGACAGCATGAAATGCAGATTAAAGTCAGGTTTTTGTTCTTTTAAGATGCTTCCTATTGTAAGTTAAAGACCGACAGGAAGCAGGAAGAAAAAAGAAAAGAGCAACCCTGGTTCGTGTTTCCTGTCAGCTGCTGATTGGCTCGTTGACTGGCCATGTGGTATGTTTGGGAGCTTATGACGATGAGAGACATTTATAAAAATAGTTATAATTCCCAAGCGTAAAGCCCATGAATTAAAGCTGAAAGTTTGCACTTCAGTTATACTTGATTGATTTAAAATCCACCGTGGTGGTGTGTACTGAAGCAATATGACAAAAACTGTGCAATGGTACCTGATTGTACCATTACCTAACCAATGACACAACCCTTCATAAGTCTTCAGTCTACCATATAATACTCTGCTCAGCTACTGCCGAACATTTTCTGTCTGGTCCATTTTTGTTCACGTCTCTTTGTGTGTTCTCACTCTTCGTCATCTCCAGGTCTCTGTGGCCCAACGACATCTTCGGCAACGAGACTGACGACGCAGTCCAGACACTTCTACACATTTACTTCCGTCACCAGACGCTGGGGCAGACAGGCTGCTTGGCAGTCGTGGGCCCCAGCAGGGACCTGTCTCAGGCTAGCACCCGCCTCATGGAGCTCAACCTGCAGATTCGTGAGGCTCTGAGTCAGGCGCAGGCCTGCCAGGTCCACAATACCATAGTCAGCACCGGACTGTGAGCCTGAGGTACTGCAGGCTGGACTAGACTGGACAAAAACACCCCTCTCTTCTACACCTCCCCTCGGCTTGGAGGGTAGGCGGTGAGGGGCGGAGGACAAGAGAGACTCCACCTATAAAGGGCTAAAGGATGCGTGGGAATAACTGTGACTCTTAATATATATTATTACATGTATGAATGCTTAAAGCTAATAGCTTTCCCCAGACTAAGCCAACTCGCAAAATTCAGTTGCAATAAGTCATGTGGTGGTATGGCTGGGAGAATAAGAGAGGGGGCAGTGAGTTTTTTGTTTTGTTTTTTTTGCTGCTGCTGTTTGTTTTTCTCTTTTTTGCTGGATCTGACTCGAGGGGCCCGTCACACCGGGCGGAGGCCTCCTCGGGCTCTGGACTGGGAGTTGGAGTTGAAGCCTGTGAGACGGTCCAGAGGAGGTGTCGCATGTGTGAGGACACGCCATCAAGATTCATAAGCAAACTCAGAAAAAAAGTCTTTAAAAAAACTGAAACGTTTTCAAATGCATGCTTGAAAGAGAAAAAGCACTGCAAGAATATTTTTTTGAGAAATGTATTTTTTATTAGAGCTAACATCCTAGGTTGTAAATGTTAGGATATTTAACATGTTAATCCTGTGGGAGACATTTGCCTTCAGGGAGTGTACAAAGAGAAATATATCTGTTTATCGATCTGCTCTGAGAGGAGAGTCCCCTTCAACAGGTCTTCACGCAAAACTCACTCTTTAACCAAATAAGTAGATGCCTTTAGAGACTCTTGACTGTGTGATATATATTGGATATTCTGGTATACGCTCACACACAAAAATGCATATAATTGCACACAGGTGCGGACTGGCTACAGCTCATTATGGAAGCATAACTTATTTTACTCTGTATATATTTTAGAAAATGTATAGTGTAAAACCAGTATTTTTTTTCCCTTGTACTTTTGTGTAATGCACTGTTCATCCAAATAGGATGTATGTATAAAGCTAATGTGATGAGAAAGCCAGAACCAGGTTTGAGTCATTAATGATTTGCTCCACCTTTTGTCATCCAATCATACAAATTTCCCAAAGCCTGCCTTGGCTGTTGGTTGTGGTCTTGCAAAAGAGGGACGCGGCGCTCGTTTGGGACAAGCCGCCTGTCGGCCTTCGACAGTCATGGCATGGGAGATCAAAAGTAGCCTCCATCTCCTCTGCTGGGCCCCACCAATCCAGCCAAGCCACACCCATATGCATTCCTTCTCTCCACTGTGATCTTTTTGTTAGCAACGTAGGTTCTGCGTAAAGCCTTACGAAGGAGGAGATGAGGTTTGATTCTGTCCATGTAGGTTGATCATCTTGCAAAGCGGCGCTCATCCTCTGCTGCATTTGATCCTTTTTTTTTTTATTATTAACCTGAGGGGGAAGCCGGGTGTCTGTACTCTCTCAAAGCCCCTACTTGCTGCTGTGACTGCAGGACATGAACCGTTAGCTGAATGCTTCTTGGACAGCTCGTCGTGGCACATTGTAACAGTCACTGTACTCATTCCTCAGAGCATTATTTTTTTTTTCCTCCTGCTTGTCTGGTACATATGAATGCTGTTCTTATTTAATGATTATTTACCTGGAAGATGTGTTAATGTAGAGCTGCATTATACATTTTTTCCTTGTTCACTCATACCAGCCTTTTCTGGATCAATAAAAACCTTACAGAATGAGCTCAGTCTTAAGTTATTCAAATTGTGAAAGCACCATCTTCATGTTTTTTTCTTCTTGGGAGAGTCATTTTGTAAGATTGTTTTATCATAAACTCCTAAAACAGACAGCTTTAGTCCCCTTCCCTTTAACATTCCACTTTTTCCATAAACAAGAGTGCATGGGCACAACCTCCTCTGCTCATCAGTGTGGAGGTTTCGGAAAAACAAATATAGTTCTTGATTCTCTGAGTTCTGTTCCCTCATTCCCAGAAGTCACAGCAGATGGCTGCTCCTCCTTGAGTCTGGATCTGCTGGAGACCTCTTTTCATCCATACCTGATAGGTGTATGCAAGAAAAGCAGCTGTCATTAGTGCAATTAGTGTCTACAGCTTGATTAGACACTAATGGCCTTTAACCTGCCAGCTCCCCATTATAGGGACTATAATGGGGTGAAGATGCAAGTAGTCCAGTGTAAATGTTCAAAACAAAGGGTTGGGTTTAGGATCATGACTCTCAGGGTTCAAGTCTTAGCTAGGCTGGCACAGCACCGTAAGTTTCTGGATTTCCAAACCTAAAAGGTTAAGGAATGGGAAAAATACAATATTTGGACCAGCAGAAATTCCCAATAAAGTTCTTATTCTTGGACCCCAGTTTTTCCCAGCGGAGAAACCGTTCAGTTCCCAATAATTTTCAGCCTCAATCTTCTAGCTTATTCACTGCACATGCAGCTCCAAGTCTGATTTTAGACCTCAGGGTAAGGGGCTGCATTTGAGTTTAGATCAGTGAACTGGCATATCAGACAACAGTTTGAGTGAGAATGCTTGAAGACCAAATGCAAGCTAGCCATTTATTACATGGTAAAGCATGTGTGGTGCTTCAAGTTCAAACAAAACAGGCATGAAATAAAGTACTGAAATATCAAATACACATTTTGCATCCAAGATGCCATCATTGCACCAGCACTGGGCTGAAGGTGCCCCATGCATAACTTGTGCCAACATGTTGGAGGGCAAAGTTCAGTTGAGATGCTCCTTAAATGATGTACTTGAAGCTGAAAGTGCTGTCACAGGAGAGCCGCTTGCCTTTGCATCTGCCGCACAAGTCCTGTCTGTGGGGTCGCTTGGGGTCAACGTGCCGTAGAGTTACTGCACAGGAACAGCGTGCTTTGTTGCAAGTCTGGGACGAAAGAAAGTGTTGTGAAGCAAATGAGGAGACTAAAGTCACAAAGCCAGAGAATGGGTCTTACATGACACGTGATGTCCTCAACACGGTATGGGTTGTATTCCTTTTGGCATTTCCTACAGAACTGTTTGAAGTAAACCTGGAAGAGGATACTGAGTCAGCAGGTCTCATAGCATTTTAGCCACAGTGTCAGTATCTGGCACAAGTTTCAGGTTAATACAAGTCATTGCTGCACTGAGATGGCTTCACATAATGCACTCTTGATTGGTAAACCACTTCATGTGCTCACCTTGTTGGTGCCCTGAACACACCACACATAGGCACTCTCCCATCGCAGATTACAGTCTCTGCAGTGATAATAGCCATATTTCTGTTCCAGAAACTGGAAGACAAAGCAAGAGAGCAAGAGGTTTGCAAGTTCTTATCCAACCCGTGTATTCTTTGAAGGATTTGCTTTAGGCAAATAGAAAAGACAACCTAACAAGGTTCATTTTGCAGACACTATTGGAGCGAGTCAAGTTCTTAAATTCTCATGCCTAACACACCGAGCGCGGTGTTAGGCATGAGTTTCCCGGTGTGTGATTAACTCACCTGGAACCGCACACGCGCTTTGCCCTCCGCGGTCGCTTGCGCTCCCTCCCTCTTCACCTGCGGTTTGGACCTGGGATTTTTGCCCTGTTCTGGCTGATTTGCGGTCTTTCCATCCTCGCCAGCCTGGCTGTCTTCGTCCTTCTTCCCATCAGCGTCCTTGGAGGGCTCGGGCGGCTCGCCCGGTGGCTCACCGGGCTGCACCGTCTCACTGGAAGCTTCCTTATTGTTGTTGTCGTCATCGACCAGGAAGGAGGTGACGCTCCTGTATGCTATAGGGGAATAGACTGCGAGAGTGCGGGGGTAACGCACGCCACCCGTCGCTTTGGGGCTGTCGGGCGTCACCGGCTCCTGCCTCCTCTTGCGCTGGAAGTCCCGCTTCATGGCCAGGAGGGTGCGCGGGCCGATGGAGCACTGCACCGAAGCGTCCTTCTTCGGGTTGACCTGCACCGCCACATCCTTGGTGTTCGCCTTCCTGAGCCTCGGGGTGAGTTTGGGGTTGATCTGGGACAAGATGGACTTCAGCTGAGCGCGCTGGTGGTTGTTGAAGGCATCAGAAGAGTCTCCATAGTGGGAGAAGTAACTTTTATATTTCCACCCCGCGTCCTTAGGCCGGGGGTATCTGCCCATGTAAGGATTATAAGAAGAATAGAAGTAGGTATCAACTGGCTCATCACCATATGTTGCCATTTTGTTCAACCGGCCAAAGCTCTGCCGTATCTATTTAAATAGAGCAGGCGACACCATTAGACCTAATTAAGACCAGGTGTGAGAAGTCTCATTAAAAAAAAGCAGACTCGTGACAGATGTGTGTCTGTTTTGTTGTTACACATACACACACTTTAATTTTCTTGACACAGTTGTTTACAGTACAACACTGATGATCAGACTGTAGAGCACAGATAAACTACAGCTTTGGCACAGGCTTGTTAGGGAATGTGCGCATAAATCAATCTGATATGTTTTTTAAATGGCTTTTAGTCTCTTACGCACTCCCTGCATTGTGTCTGTGTTTACCTGAAGACCTCCATCACTTGCTACATTATATTAAGCAAACGCTCTGTGTGTATTTCATTATGATGCCTAAACAGAAATCACATTTCCTGCGTTCCTTTCACCCCTTCGTTTTAAGAAAATCCCCTTCGTTCTCCGCGTGAGTCACACAGAGTACGTCTAAATGATTGATGCTGTTTGACGTTTTACGATTTATCATCATTTCTTTCCTGTTTTCTTTCTTCAGCAATCGTTTTCCTTCTCCACCCACCCAGTCTTCACTCAGTTAATTGAGTCTTTGATTTAAATGCGAGGGAGCATTTCGAAATATTAGCCATGAAGACATGTAGGGAAAAGAAGATAAAACAGCAGTGCAGAGATTAAAAAAATAAAAGGCAGAGCGTTATCAAGCTAAAGTGGGCTTCCGACTGTGCGCATTATCAAGACTCCCTCCTATATACAAGGATAATATACTCTGCAATGAATGTCTAAGTCAGAACTCCCTAAATAAGAACTAATAACTCCCACTCTCTGAATTTATGGTTTCACAGGGGGCACTAGTGAGATAATCTGGAATGAGTGGAACTCTATAGATGGTTGAGACAACTGATACACAGTCGTGAGCAATAGTTCTCCAGGCCTTCTAAAGGCCATTTAATACTTTTCTTTGGACATTGGCTGCTTTTTCACTCATTTTCAGTGCAGTCCTTGTACCTGACTATTTTTACCCTGAATTGGAGAAGTGGAAGAAAATGGATGGATGATGGAGTCTCTGGAGCTTGAAGAAGGGTGACTAGACCTCTTTTTGTTTCTTGAAGACGTTTCACCTCTCACCCAAAATGGCTTCTTCAGTTCTCAAACCAAACGGTGGAGAGAACCAGGTATTTAAACCCCAATGGGCATAGTCCACTAACCCACTATTGTTCATGTGCATAATCACATACACCAAGGTGTGAAAGGAGGCGTGGGTCATTCCAATCTCCACCTTTTGGTTTGAGCACGGAAGAAGCCTTTCGGATGAGAGGTGACACGTCTTCAAGAAACAAAAAGTAGTCCAGTTGACCTTTTTCCACCCGGATGACATTTTTGTTTTTGTTTTTATTTTCTTTTGATTGTAGTAAATTAACATCTTGTAAGTATTACTGCCTTCACTGTTCAATTACAATAGGAAACGAGCAGTCACCATTGATGACCACGACCGCCTGCATCGCACACGCCACTTAAGTTTCTGCTGTGGTTTAATTACACTTCTAAAGACAAATGATCATTATCTTTTAGAAATGGGTGCTATCAAAGGAGGGAGTCCTGTCCTAAATCCTTAACTGATTTGCATTCATTAGCAGAAATTCAGCATTTCATTGCCAAAATCAGCTTCCCTGTAAAATAAATAAATAAATAATTAAACAGGTGTTCCCCAGGTAAGTCACTCACACACTTCCAGCCATGCATGATTTAAAAGAAAATGTGATTCATCAAACCAGCCCACCTTCTTTGTTTGTTCCGTGGCCCAGTTCTGATGCTCACGTGCCCATTGTTGGCCCCATTTATTAATTCAGAAATACTGATTCGCCTAACATCTTCGCAAAAACTAAAATCAAATGCATGTTTTTTTGTTTGTTTTTTTTCTACAAGCTGGAGCCATTATGCTCATTTTAGTTCTATTTACTGAGGTCTATAAAATCAGTGCCCGGGCTGACCACCTGCAGCAAATTTCTGCCAATGATATGAATAGAATATGGAATTACTTACTTTTGTCATTTCTGAAGGCTGAAACTTGCATCAGAATAAGCTGGCTAAAAATGTAAGATTTCATCATGTCTGAATAATTTGAGCACTTCATATCTACTCAGCTGCTAGAACGTTATTGCTAGAGGTGGCAAAAGTACAGAAATTCTAAGTACAGATACTTGAAGTACTGATTCAACTTCTTTAATCAAGTTAAAGTGAAAAAATACGGGCTCTGAAATGTCCTCAAAGTAAGAAAGTAAAAGTGGCTCTTTGGAGGCCATTTCTGCCACCTATTTTTGTGCACATCTAAATTAACCTTGTGTACAGTACACCAAACTAACCTGTTTATCCTGCACTAAACTGCAAATTTCACACAACCTTTGAATAACACAAAGTTAGTGTACCTCAGTTTGTTTTTACAAGACATTTCACAATCTGAAAAATCATAACTTCACATCATATACAGGATGTAAATGATTTTTTAAAAATGTAAGCTTTAAATTTCCAATTTATCAGATGTCACTGAGCAGTTCTTACCTTTAACTCAAACCTCTCTTCTTCCTCTCCTGTCCTCTTTCTCCATCTCTGAGTGAACTTCTCTCTCTTTCTTTCCTACAGCAGCTGGACCTTTAGCTAGCAGACACACTGTGTGACAAACTGCCGACACTTTGCGTGTTTGCTGATATTTGTTTAGCATTTAGAAACATTACATTTGAAATGACCTGTCACAACATGCTAATCCCTTTATTCTCGCTCCTCTTCTGTAGTGCTAGCTAGATGCTGACCTACCACAACCACAACTTATGGACATCTGCACTCAGTCCGGCCCACTGTAACCCCCTGAGCCCAGCGCTATAACTGATATATAAATTATTTTGTTTTTACTCTTCCATGTCTTGCTTGGAAGTGCATCCCAACACACACAAGCTTTTTATTTTATTTTATTTTTTTATTTCTTTTTGTCCGGCACCTTGAAAGCCATTGGTGAACTGCCAATTGTTCTGCCCTCCAATGTGGCTGGACACAGTCTTTATAGGCAGGATTGTGTAATTTATCTTCTAATTAAAAAAAACAAAAAACAAAAGTGCTTTCCTTTCGATATCAAGTAATAGTTGAGAGAGCAGTAGATGGTTTGTGAGGTGATCTTTCCTTTTGGTGATTAAAGGTACGAGGCATTTTGTGGAGCAATGTTCTAATAGCCTCTGTGCGCTCCACTACTGAGCTGCAGGGCCGAGGCCATCCAGGAATTAACTACATGGATGTGGGTGGGGGATTAGGATTACATTTAAAGCGCTGACTGTCTATTATGTTTCTATCAAAAGAAGATTTTGATTTGATTCACAGGTTCATTTCTCTGTTCTCCTGTGTGCTGTTTAATAACAGCAGTTCACTGCGTTTAAATTCAGTGTGACATACAATTTCTTGCCCTTGTGGGAAGATTGTGCTCACGCAATAAAACTCTAAAGGGAGTGAAAGAGTGAGGGATAAATATATTAGTACCAAGGTAAATCAAGGAGTGGTAAGTTACAGTACATTGTGTTGCTGGGCTGAATGTTCTGAATTTTCTACATTCTTTCACAAATGCACAAGTGTGAATTTGAGCCCAACCACATCTGAAAGACATCTGAAGTTGTTCTAGATTGATTTGTTTCTAAAAAAAAAAATCTTCATAACTGCATCATCAAATCATGTGTGTGACACACACAGCGTGGCTAAAGTTTCCAGTGTGTGTGCGCTTGCATGCATGTGTGTGTGTGTGTGTGTAAAGTGGAGAAGTTGTCAAATTTCCAAAAGAAATGGGGAGGTCGTCTTTGGATAACAGACTGAGTGAGAACTGAAAACCTGATGGGATGATGTGAGGATAGGACTGGGAGCCAGATCAGAGACAGTGCAATAAAAAAAACACAAGTATTCAAGGGTAGACAGGATGAACTTTGAAATTTAAGTTGTAAATCAAAAGCGGCATCAAACTCTTTGAAGCGCAGCTGTGCTGTACTGGCAAGTGATGAATGCGATATTGACAAACTGCTAAAACATGGATTACTCTCATGGAATGCGCCTTCGATAGATGAACTTCAGCAAGAAGTCTTTTGAAAAAGCATCTTTCTTTCTATCAGACTGTGACACTCGGCGCTGACTCTTGATTCTCTTCCTTATGTTTTGTCTCCCGAGAGGAGCGCTCATGACAGTTTGCTGACACTTTAATTGGAAGCCTCGAGGCTTGAATGCTAATCGAGAACAAATACACCAGCAGCACATATATCGGGATATATAAATAAATAAGTATACATGTAAACACAAACATGCAGCTGAAAATGTGTCATCTGGTTCATAAAATGTGTTCTGCTACTCTGACTTCGTGATCACAAATGGCGCCTTTTTCAGTATATTCAGAGAAATGCTCAACAGCTGTGGTGAGTGAAGCAGTATTAACATTATATATGGAAGGTAGTTTCACTGATAACATTAAACAGTGCTAAATGCATAAAAATGAGATTTTTATTACAGATTTTGTTAGGTGTATGCTTTACATACAAAGAAGGTTTATGCACAGGGCAGTTGTAAAAGTCGACACTCTTTAAATAAAGCTTTAAATGTCCTGTTAAATCAAAGGCCGTTATTATGAGCACTGTACCGGTGCTGGTCATAAAATTAGAATATCATGAAAAAGTTGATTTATTTCAGTAATTCCATTCAAAAAGTGAAACTTGTATATTATATTCATTCATTACACACAGACTGATATATTTCAAATGTTTGTTTCTTTTAATTTTGATGATTATAATTGACAACTAATGAAAACCCCAAATTCAGTATCTCAGAAAATTAGAATATTGTGAAAAGGTTCAATATTGAAGACACCTGGTGCCACACTCTAATCAGCTTATTAACTCAAAACACCTGCAAAGGCCTTTAAATGGTCTCTCAGTCTAGTTCTGTAGGCTACACAATCATGGGGAAGACTGCTGACTTGACAGTTGTCCAAAAGACGACCATTGACACCTTGCACAAGGAGGGCAAGACACAAAAGGTCATTGCTAAAGAGGCTGGCTGTTCACAGAGCTCTGTGTCCAAGCACATTAATAGAGAGGCGAAGGGAAGGAAAAGATGTGGTAGAAAAAAGTGTACAAGCAGTAGGCATAACTGCACCCTGGAGAGGATTGTGAAACAAAAGCCATTCAAAAATGTGGGGGAGATTCACAAAGAGTGGACTGCAGCTGGAGTCAGTGCTTCAAGAACCACCACGCACAGACGTATGCAGACATGGGTTTCAGCTGTCGCAGTCCTCGTGTCAAGCCACTCTTGAACAAGAGACGGCGTCAGAAGCGTCTCGCCTGGGCTAAAGACAAAAAGGACTGGACTGCTGCTGAGTGCTCCAAAGTTATGTTCTCATGATCAAAGTAAATTTGGCATTTCCTTTGGAAATCAAGGTCCCAGAGTCTGGAGGAAGAGAGGAGAGGCACAGAATCCACGTTGCTTGCAGGTCCAGTGTAAAGTTTCCACAGTCAGTGATGGTTTGGGGTGCCATGTCATCTGCTGCTGTTGGTCCACTGTGTTTTCTGAGGTCCAAGGTCAACACAGCCGTCTACCAGGAAGTTTTAGAGCACTTCATGCTTCCTGCTGCTGACCAACTTTATGGAGATGCAGATTTCATTTTCCAACAGGACTTGGCACCTGCACACAGTGCCAAAGCTACCAGTACCTGCTTTAAGGACCATGGTATCCCTGTTCTTAATTGGCCAGCAAACTCGCCTGACCTTAACCCCATAGAAAATCTATGGGCTATTGTGAAGAGGAAGATGCGATACGCCAGACCCAACAATTCAGAAGAGCTGAAGGCCACTATCAGAGCAACCTGGGCTCTCATAACACCTGAGCAGTGCCACAGACTGATGGACTCCATGC
>JAMQGT020000765.1:0-62052 GCA_024447675.2 Pterophyllum scalare | reverse complement strand
GGTTATGTGTATTTCGTTCAGTTACGTATTGCTTGCACATCTTTATTTTCTTTTCTCATTTGGTTATTAGGATCACTATGATTGGGGTTTGCGTGCTGTCAAGTCTGTTCTGGTTCTGGCAGGGGCATTGCGAAGAAGAGACAAGACAAGACCAGAGGATCAGGTGAACGGATATGTGCATTTTATCTGATTGCCAAGAAAGCAATTAAAGAAGCATTTTCTTACACAAGAGGTCACACTGATACCTAGGTGCTGATGCGTGCGCTGCGGGACTTCAACATGTCTAAAGTTGTGACAGAGGATGTGACTGTCTTCTTGGGACTGCTGGGAGATCTATTCCCAGGCGTGGAAGTAGAAAGACAGAGAGACTTTGAACTTGAAAAGGCCGTTCGAAAGACCACACTGGATCTTCGACTGCAGCCTGAGGAGACATTTATCCTCAAGGTTTGAGACAAATCTGTTTATACCTACTGTAAAAAAAAAAGCCAAGCATTAAAGAACTTTTAAGCACCTCTCCTTTTGTTAGGTGGTGCAGCTGGAGGAGCTCATGGCTGTACGTCATTCTGTCTTTGTTGTTGGAAATGCAGGGACTGGAAAAAGTCAGGTTAGATTTTTTTTTTTGTGTCTCATATATTTTGTAAATAAATACTCAGCTTAATTGGTAGCATAAATATAAATTGTAAAGTACTGCATTTTTTTTTATTTACAGATATTGAAAGTTCTCCATAAAACCTATGTAAACCTGAAGATGAAGCCTGTGTGGAATGATCTCAATCCAAAAGCAATAGACAGAGATGAGCTGTTTGGCTTCATTCATCCTGCAACTCGGGAGTGGAAAGACGGTAAAAACAAGTGGATTAAAAACTGGATAACAAAACTTGAACATAAGGTCCAGATCTCACTCATGCCTTAATCACTGTGCTAGGTTTGCTTTCATCACTGATGCGAGAGCAGGCAAACATCTCCCACCGTGGGCCTAAGTGGATTGTGTTGGATGGAGACATTGATCCGATGTGGATTGAATCACTCAACACAGTGATGGATGATAACAAGGTACCTCCCTCCTGTTCACTCATACGCTATTGTACGACACATAGCAGCCAAGGTGGTATAGACAGAAAAAGATGTTTCTCTCCCCCTCTTTCAGCAATCACCTCCTGGAGTGTGAGCACTTGGAGGTTCTTTTCCAGAGTAATGAATCATGTCACAGTGATCTTATGCCTGCAAAATATTCTAAAGCAAGTCTGTCAAACCTGATGAGATATGGGAGTGTTTTCTTATCATTTGGGTCGAGTCTTGTCCATCGTTTTGGCCATTCAGATGTTGTGGTATTTGTGCAGTTAATGTTTCATAATCTCTCTCAGGTCCTGACTCTAGCCAGTAATGAGCGTGTGGCGCTTACCTCATCTATGAGACTCGTGTTTGAAATCAGTCACCTAAGAATGGCAACTCCTGCCACTGTGTCCAGAGCAGGTATCCTCTATGTTAATCAACAGGACCTGGGCTGGAACCCGTGAGTCTAAATTAATCACATAATGTCAGATAGCTTTTCTGTGGTATGCTCTTTTTGTGTAATCTTCTGTATTTTGTGTTGCTGCTCAGGTACGTTGCCAGCTGGATTGACCAAAGGCAACGGCAGACTGAAAGGGCCCACCTCACTATACTGTTTGAGAAATACGTTCCACGTTGTCTGGAACAGATGAAAAACACATTCAAGACAATTACTCCCATTCCAGAGAGCTCTATGGTGCAGGTGTGTATAACACAGAAGCATACCCAAAGCATTTGTTTCTCCTCTTGCATACCTCTACTGCCAGAAAATTGCAATATAATAATACGTTTCTTTTCATTCAGACACTCTGCACTTTGCTTGACTGCCTTCTAACGCCAGAAAATATTCCTTGTGAATCCCCTCGTGAGATTTATGAAACCTATTTCACCTTTGCCTGCATCTGGGCTTTCGGCGGGGCCCTGTATCAAGATCAGGTATTCATATATCAATACATTTATGTCATGTTATAGATATTATAGTAACTGTAAAGATATTCTTCTGCATGGGCTGTGACATGACAATAACATGCTCTGCAGAAGTCTTTCATAACAAAACTAATCCAGCATATGCTTTATTTCTTGGTATTCTGTGAAAATTCAAAAATTTTCACAGAAAAATATACAAGTGAACACCAAGCACTGTTGGACAGCATTACTGGACATTGTTAATGATCATTGTAATAGTTTACATAGTTATAACATTTTCTTTTGCTTTTTCTAGTACTTTTATCATCTTTTCAAATTAAAAATATAGGGTACACAAGAACAAGCTTAACTAATTTTTCGCTGATGATGGATGGCTGTCCCAATGACATGATATAAATTCAACCATAATATTGTATGTTTCACAACTTGTCCAGCTCTGCGATTATCGAGTGGAGTTCAGTCAGTGGTGGACCAAAGAAATGAAGACAGTGAAACTGCCAGCTCAAGGGACAGTATTTGACTACTACCTTGACCATCACACCAGACGTTTTCTGCCCTGGAGTGACACCGTGCCACCCTTTGAAATGGACATCTGTACACCATTACAGGTAAGGGCATACAAGCTCCTATAGTACAGGGAGAGTAGATCCTTTAAGAAGGAAACTTTTCAAAGTGGTTTTGCAAATAATTACCTTTACAATCAAAAGAAGCAGCCGCCTTACAGAAAAATAACCAAAAATGAACAATGCAGTCATATTAAAAATGCATGTATGCCTCAGTGAACATAATAAGAGAGGGTAAAGTCACATCCTGAGGTTATGGCAGGGGTGCTAGAATGGATGATAGGCTTGCCACTGTGTCTGATTACCATCCAGTACTCCCTATACCAGACTGTGTGGGGGTGAAGGCATGAGCAACAAGGCTTGACTATCACCCACGCTCTTTTGTCTTTCTTTATGCTCCTGTGTACAGCTGTGAATGCTCCAACGGCTCTTGCTGAGCCATAATTAGTGGGGTTTTGTTCTGAGCAAATGATGCTATTATGACAGAATAGTTGTGGCGTTCTGGGGAAATACAAGAAATTATAAATCACACACAATTCACTGAACACATGTCTGTCAATAAATCACACTCAAAGAAAGCCATAATAAGCATGTATGTTTCTGTTCTGTGTCTTCCTGCTGTTTCTATGATTGCAGGCTGTTCTTGTACACACAGCGGAGACTGTGCGTCTTCGCTACTTCATGGACTTGTTGCTTGAGCGGAGACAGCCAGTGATGCTTGTGGGGAATGCTGGAGTGGGAAAGACTGCTCTCGTCAGGAACAAGTTAGACTGTCTGCCAGAAAGTTACATGACCACAAAAGTACCTTTGAACTACTACACTACCTCCCTCATGTTGCAGGGTGAGTGGTGTTTTTGATTGTTGTGTGGGGCAGAGGAGCACATCAAGCAAACTGTAGCACCATCTGCTGGCAATCATTAGTTCCAGAAATGAACTAACTAGAACAGGAGAAAACTTTACTCTCATTTATTATTTCATCATTACTGTAATCATAAGACAAGTTCACATTTCCAAAGATGGTTTGATTTATTCTATTATTTTCTTTGTGTGTGTTAGTTGAATGTGCTTCAACTGACATTTTTATTGCTTTTCATTTGTTCCATGTCTCTTGTAGCGATCTTAGAGCGACCGTTAGAGAAAAGAGCGGGCAGATGCTACTCCCCTGTAGGCAACAGAAGGCTGATCTACTTTATAGATGACATGAACATGCCAGCTGTGGACAATTATGGCACAGTGCAGCCTCACACACTTATGCGCCAGCATCTGGACTATGGACATTGGTAGGAAGACTGCGTACACACCAAGTCAAAACAAGTCATTTTAATCAGGTCCAAGTGAGTGAGACATTTAGTAGTAGTAACACTGGGAATTAACAGCATAGACAAGGGCAGGGCTGGATTAAAAAAACATACATTTATAAATTGCAATCAATATGAACACAGTTTTTCAGTTGTGGTTTTGAGTCTCATGACTGTTTGTTCTGGTTATTTCTTGAAATCTTCTTCAATTTGCTTCTCTCTGTAGGTATGGTAGACAAAAACTGACCTTAAAAGAAATACATAATACCCAGTATTTTGCCTGTATGAATCCAACTGCTGGGAGCTTCGTTATCAACCCCAGATTACAGGTATGTTAGTAGGTAGAATTACTCTTAATCTTAGTTTTTGAATGTGTCTTAAAACAAGCATGTAAACATAATTTTTGTACATATTTTATTTTATTTTTTACAGAATAATGCTAGTAAAAGTTTGAATTATAGGTTGTCTTTAAATACATATAAATTAAAGTGTGTGTGTGTGTGTAGTAATGCACAGATCCTGCATTATCATGCTGTTCTCTCAGTGAATATTAATTTGCAGAAACTGTTTTAAACCTAATCTTACATTTTTTTTGGAGTACAAATAAATCACAATGTAATCATCGGTGACCCTGCATCATCATGTGGGGACATTACACTTTGGCTTTTCTGCACCTTATACTTTATTCTCACCAGCAGTGTTTTTTACTTTAAGCAATGTTGACTTTATTGTCTTATGCTGTAAAATAAACCCACTGTCACCTTATGATTACATCCTTAAAAAAAAAGAAAACCAACAACTGTGTAGCAAAGTTTCAACTTCCTGTTTAAAGAGGAAGCTCAGTTTTATACTCCAACTGATCTCAAACAAGAGCTCTCAGGAAGAAAGATTTCAACAGCATTTTATAATATGCAAATATGGGGATGTTTTTTATTGGTGTGGGACTTACTGCTTCTACTGTTGTTGCTGCTACTACAAATAAACCACGCCGCAGTGTGTAAAAATGTGTCAAGAATGCCTGCTACATCTACATTTATACATTTGTCACAGTGTTTGGGGTTTAACAGAGGCCATTCCTAAGCAAGAATGTTATCTATACACATACTACACATATTCTGAAATTTGTGTGTCTTTGCTCTTTACAGAGACATTTCTCAGTGTTTGCAGTGAACTTCCCTTCATGTGATGCTCAGAAGTCAATCTTCAGTCAGATCCTGTGCAGTCATCTGAAGCAGCAGCTCTTCAGCCCACTTGTTCCGAAGAGCGCTGCAGCTGTCGTCCAAGCAGCCATAACTCTTCACCACAAGATGGTTCATAACTTTCTGCCCACGGCCATCAAGTTTCACTACACATTTAATCTTCGAGACCTAGCTAATGTCTTTCAGGTAGTGCCCATAGCAAACACTTTTATGCAATTTGACTTATGCATTAAAAGTAATATGTTAATATGATTATCTGTGAAATTAAGGGCATCCTCTTCTGTGGGCCTGAGAATGTGAAAGACAGCACTGACCTGGCACTGCTGTGGCTCCACGAGTCTTGCAGAGTGTACTCAGACAGACTTGTAGATCTAAAGGACCTGCAGCTTTTTCAGAAGCTCCGGTTGGAGACTGTGCAAGAATGCTTTGAGGTGCAATGCAGATTTTGATAAATAGAATAAATTGCTCCTCCTCAGCTTTGACCAAAAGATATATTATTATGCCTGTTTTCTTCTAGGAACTGGATGACATAAAGGTGAAGAAGCAGCCCCTCCTTTTTTGCCACTTTGCCCAGATGGGTGAGGAGCCCTCCTATGCTCCTGTCACAGACTGGTCTGCACTCAGTACCATCCTCACAGATGCCCTGGAAAGCTACAATGAGGTTCATCCAGCCATGAACCTAGTGCTGTTTGAAGATGCCATGCAACATGTGTAAGTGCAGCTGGTTTCCATATTAACATTATAGTTATAATCAAACTATGTCATACTGGAAAAATAATATGATATAAATAAATGGTCCATCTTTAGAGTTTTAACAGAGAGATTGTGTTATTGCCAGCTGTCGCATCAGTCGTATCTTGGAAGCCCCAAGAGGTCATGGCTTACTCATCGGGGTCGGGGGCAGTGGAAAGCAGAGCCTGACTCATCTGGCTGCCTACATATCCTCTGTGAAAGTCTTCCAAATCATTCCGAGTAAGGATTACACAGTCCAGGACTTCAAGGTAAATATTGATGTTGGTGACATAAACCGCTGTGTAACTTCATAAATTATGGGTTTATGAAAATATAGAAGTAGTTATTTAAATCAAGGTTTCTTAAAAGAATCTCCTGATGTTTTTTTTTTCCTTCTGGCTGCATGCGGTATATTGATGTAATTCAGTTTTGTTCAGGATCTCCAGTGATGCAGAAAATGATTGTCAGATACTATTAAAAGCCGCTGGGCAATATTTTAATATCCTATTGATGAAGCAAGTCTATCAATTTATCATTTAAAAGCCTCTTTAAAAAATCAAAGTGTTAATCATGGAACTTTAGCTATCCAATTGATTACTGAACAGTTTGATCTTTATTGCACTCGATATGAATATTATAAGCCTGTGTGGTTTTTGTATAGATGGATTTGGCAGGTTTGTTCCTGAAGGCTGGAGTGCAGAACCAGCGTGTGGCTTTGCTCCTGACTGATGCACAAATACCTGATGACCGTTTCCTGGTCATTATTAATGACTTCCTGGCATCAGGTCAGACCCAAACTCCATATCAATTACACAGTATTGTTTCATCTATCTGCTCATATACTGTACCTGTTCTCATTGTAGGAGCAGCATTTCATTTATGGTTGTGAATCACTAATTGTTATCAAATGCATTCTGTTTCTAAGATTATTCTGAAATTGCAGCGATGTGTGTGAAGTGTTACTATCCATCATTACAGCTTGTTAGTCTATAATTATGAATGTGTTTTGCCCTACAGGAGATGTTCCTGAGGTTTTCAGTGAGGAGGAGATTGAAAGTATTGTATCTGGTGTGAGAGCTGATGTACGAGGCCTTGGACTTTTGGATAACAGGGAAAACTGCTGGAAATTCTTCACAGACCGAGTGCAACTCCAGCTCACGGTCTCATTTTTCAGATTCCTTCTGCTATGTTTTTTATCCACTAATGCTTTTAACTTTATAACTGTGGAGCTATTGTGGAGATATTTTGTTTGTTTTCTTTTTTCGTTCTGCTAATGTCTTATTGGTAATCTGTCATCTATAACAACTACCTATGATTCTTTAAAATATTCCTGATGTACTCAAGGCTGGCATTAAAAAGTGAGATTAGCTCTGGACAGAGTCAGCATCTTTCTAGCGTTATTTGCTTGTGAACATGTAAGCACTGTTAACTGAGCAACACAAATGGAAATGCAGGTGAGCTCAATGCTGCACCTACTTTCTCTAAATCTGAAAGTTCCCTCTCCATTGCATGAATTGAAACCCTGGCTCTAGCAGAATATATGGAATACTGGAATATTTGAGATTTGTCTTATTTCAATTTGCTAAGTACTTGTGAAAATAAGACATGAAATGTTTCATGTTGTGCGGTGTCTCGCTGTGGGGAAGAATCCTTCCAAAAAATCCCTGGATCCTGATCTGGATCACGATTGACTCCAAAAATTAATCACTTCCAGGCTAGACCAAGTCCCACCACTGATAAATTTACCATGCAAATCCAGTCATAGTTATCCGAGAAATCCTGCCACCACACAAAGAAACAGACAAAGTGAACTAATCATTTAACCTCCCTAACAGAGGGTAAATAAGGACAAATTCTTAAACTAGAATATTTGAGCTGGGGAAATTAGAAGCACAGCTGCTATTTAATACTACTAAATATGTTTAACAAGCTGAATTACCCAAGCCAGACAAACACGTGTGTTAAAAGGAAGGAAATTCTTTTCTCAGTCAGTAGATATGTATGCCATCCAGCTAGTCTTTTTGCGCCAGGGCCTCTGGTAGTGTCACCGTCTGCTGCAGCCAACTGGGAATGTATCTCCTGTCTGCATGCCAAGGTGATGAGAGTGGGAGCCCAGACTGCTGCCAATTACGACTTTCCTTTTGGAGATGCATCATTTTGATACTGTGTCCTGTGTTGATTTTCCTGTGTACCATTTGATGAGGCCTGTTTCTACAGATCTTTTAGTGCATGTACTTTTGGATGACTCTTTGTCTTCTTGGTTTCTTTTTGTAGGTAGTACTGTGTTTGTCTCCTGTGGGCAGTGCCCTGCAGGTCAGGGCTCGTCACTCTCCGGCCCTCATCAACTGCACAATCATCGACTGGTTTCATCCTTGGACCCCTGAAGCTCTGCAGTCGGTCAGCTGCAGGTTCATCCAGGAGATTGAAGGCATTGAGGTCAGGCTTTTGAACCCAAGAATATTATCTCATAATCTCTTATAATTTGACAGTCATATTCTCCACTGTACATGTACGTCATATTACCCAAAAAAAACCCACACAAAACAAAACAACAAAACAATACCAGCTGTCAGATGCATATATAGGTGGTACTGTATCTTGTCCAGGTTTGTCATGTACCCTAATATTTAGGACTCAGTTGGACTTTAATGAACACCTTCTAATTATTGCTGTGCAGCTGGATTAACTTTTCCATGGATCCTTCATCATTAGTTCTCTGCTGAGGTTCTGACAAATTGCTGAACACATGCCTGGAGACTCTCAGTGAGTGCAGGCATATCATTGTTTTCCATCATAGCAGTGGAACGATCACAGCCCAGACTCATTTATGTTAATGAGAGAAGAGTGATTAAGCACATAACGACCCTCTAAGGTGGCACAGCTGTCACAACCAGGAAGTGTCATCACATATGTGAACATGTGCCAGACTATTACTTTCCACTCTGTTTGTACTCTGTGCATGCTCATGTGCAGGCATGTTTTGTTGTAATAGTAGCTGTTGTGCTTAGAAGTTGTGTGATGATGATGATGATGATGATGATGATGATGATGATGATGATGATGATGATAATGATTTAACTTGAGGTGGAGTAATGGTTGCAGCTGTAGTAGATTAGTATACAACTGTGGAGGATGCAATTAAGTTCCTGTATCAGAAATGTATATAGGAGAACGTAAGCAGTATAATCTAATAAAATGAAAAATACATCTTTGTATGTGCAGAGGAGAAGAAATTGAAAACAATAAGTGAAACAGTATATGTAAAGTAATTTATTAAACTGTTGTTAATGATTGTTTGTCTTCTTAAAGAGGCAGGACTGCAAGAAATGAAATGATCATTCATTTAAAGTTAGAAATCTGCTAATAGTTGTTACACAAGGCCAATCAGAGAATTTTTCTCGCATCTCAACGGCGCACAGCACGCTTTGTCAAGCACATTATGTCAGATCTTAATTAATAATGATTTTTTCCCTGTGGCTCTATGATCATTAACAATGGCTTTTTGTGAGTTATGGTCAGGTTTGATCCTTGTATTCTCTGATCATTTGTTTTTGCTTTAATTGATCACTAACTGTATGATTAATAGAGGCTGTGTGTCATTGTGCACCGTATGATGAATACCTAGCTGGGATGTAGTATTACATTCACAGTAGACAGTGTTTATAAAGTTGGAGGCCACCAGATATAATGTAAGCAGTGTGCATGTTTTACAAGCTTTCACGTCAGTGGTCTAAACACATTATTTTCACAGAGGTTTCAAAGTATAATCATTTCTGCTAGCCGCACCTAAATTTCAGATTGAGTAAGTCAGGGCCAGCCAAGTAAGATGGCAAAACTTGTAGATGAATTCAAAATTTATGAAGATAATATTTCAGTTCCCATCAGGCTTGGGATGTTAAACTCTACTCAATCCAGCTCGCCCTGTTCGCCCCTCTCCCCCCTTGTCTGCTTATTTTTACAGCCTGCCGTCCAGGAATCCATCAGTCTTTTCATGGCCTATGTTCACACCAGTGTCAACCAGGCAAGTGAAAAATACCAGTGCAATGAGAAGAGGTACAATTACACCACCCCCAAGAGCTTTCTCCAGCAAATCACCCTGTACAGAAACCTTCTGGAGAAAAGCCGGGTTCAGCTTCAGCACAAGATGAACCGACTCGACAGCGGCCTTCAGAAGCTCCAAACCACCACTGCTCAGGTAAATCTTTATTCTATGCTGTAGGCAACTAATATTTAGGATAGAAATGTTAGGTTAAAACAAAATAAAATGTGGTATTAGTACTCAATTTTTAGTCTTTTTTGTGACATTAAGTATATCACACATTGAAGTATGTGTAAATATGGTTTTTTTGTTTGTTTGTTTGTTTTACAGGTTGAAGATCTAAAAGACAAACTTGCCTCCCAAGAAGCTGAGCTGACCCTTAAAAACAAGAATATCGAAGCTCTGATTACTAAGATTGGACTGCAAACTGAGAGGGTTAGCAACAAGAGAGAGGCTGCAGATGTGGAGGCACAAAAGGTGACACACCCCATCACACACTGGATAATACACTTTTTTGGCATTGCACTCTATATACCGCACCGTTAACTACATACATTAACCACATACAAATTGTAATCCAGTTTATTATGGTTGCTTTTGTGCAGGTTGCAGTGATCCAGGCAGAAATTGCTGTCAAACAGAAGGAGTGTGAAAATGACCTAAGCAAGGCAGAGCCTTTACTGGAAGCTGCCACCGCAGCACTGAACACCCTCAACAAGGTACTTGATTTTATCAGACTAGACGGAGTTCCATAAAATCTACAGCCTTTCTAAATATATAATGTTATATAATACTCTTTCAGGTGAATCTTACTGAGCTGAAGGCCTTTCCAAACCCGCCAGCAGCAGTAATCAACGTAGCAGCAGCTGTGATGGTCCTGCTAGCCCCCCGCGGTCGAGTGCCTAAGGATCGGAGCTGGAAAGCAGCACGGGCCTTCATGGGCAAGGTTAAGCCATCATCATGTCAATTGCATCTGCCTGATTAATGTCAATCTAATTTGTGAGTGGGCCTTGACCCTGGCCCTGCCCAACACCTCTCCAATGCTCACATTACAGCTGGATGGCTCTATGAATATGCTCACTCACTGGTGGAGCAAGTGGGTAAACCTCCCTCCTCTGATTCTTGCTTCTGTTAATGCAAGTGGTTGTAAAACAGTGTGTTAGGCTTTAAGAGCATTTGATACTTTGTAGTAGATGCTGTCTTCCAGTATCACTAGAAAAAAACAGCACAGCATTGCTTTCAAAATTTCACACCGCAAGACCTAAATAATTCTGAGATTTAATCATGAAAGGAATCAAAATATAAACCTTGTTTTGCGGGACTTTCTCTTTTGTAAACAAAGCATTGATTCATAACATGTGCTGTATATGTTTCATCCTCAGCCTTTACCAAATGTTGTCTCATTTGTTTTGGTTTTTTGTCTCTCAGGTGGATGATTTCCTGCAGGCCCTGATGTCCTATGACAAGGAGCACATCCCTGAGTCCTCTCTGACTGTGGTGAAACAAGAATATCTGAGAAACCCAGATTTTCACCCTGATCTAGTTTGGACCAAATCTACGGCTGCAGCTGGTCTTTGTGCCTGGACTATTAATATTGTGAGATACTACGAGGTCAGGCATTGCTTTCAAATGCACTTTACACTATACACTTCTGTTTTCTGCAAGAAACTTTATTCTTCTTTAAAAAATTGTTTTTTCAGACATGCTGTATTTGTTTATTTATTTATTTTTTGCAGATCTATTGTGAGGTGATCCCAAAAAGGCATGCAGTAGCACAAGCTAATGCAGAACTAGAAACAGCAACAGCTAAACTGTTAGCAGTTCAAAAGAAGTTGGGAGTGAGTGCAATGCTATATATAACTAAGTCACTCTAAAAGTCTAAAAGCTGCATTTTCTTTATGGTGTTTAATTTGCATTGCTTCCTTTGTTTTGTTTCGATAGGATCTTGATGCCAGCCTCCAGAGCATAACAGCTCAGTATGAAATGGCTACAGCTGAGAAAATCAGTTGTCAGGAGGAGGTGACGCGCACCACCCAGACCATAGAGCTGGCCAACCGACTAGTCAGGGGCTTAATGGTAAACAAGGGGAGATAGAGGAGTTTGGTCGTGTCATTGGGGCTGACCTGGCATACAGTTAACTGTCAATTTGCTGGAGATATGCATGGAGAGGTGCTGGTAATAGAATTGCATCAGTAATCTGGACTAGAAGTTGTTATGTCCTGGCACAACAGCCTGACAGTTGTGTGAGCAGATCAGGCAAAGGGAGATTTTACAGCCCAGCCCAGCAGCATACTGGGGACTTGTGAGACAGGTAGAGAGGGCTGGACCACTGAAAACGCATGGCTGAACTGGGCAACTGGCTGGCTGAGCAGTTTCCAAATTGAGGAAGGAAGAGAAATGGCAAGATGTCTACACTAACAGTACCCCGTATCTGTGCGGTAGATGTGTGAGCTTGTCTGAGGAGTAAAAATGAATTATTCTGAAATTTTTATTAATTATTTGAAAAAGTGCCAAGGGGAAATTATGGAATGCAGATATATGAAGAATATAAATGCCGATTGTTGCATATTTCTGTTGCTAGTTCAATATTATTTTCATCTCTGTTGCATTCCTTTGCATGTCATTTTTAGGCAACCAAATCTTTATCTTTATGGATGCTAATACAAAATAAAATATGGTCATTTTAGTGGCCATTTTGCAAGTTCGACTTCCTTATTCCAGAAAATAAATGTGGTTTGCATGGAACAGCTTGGCTTTTAAGCATATCAAGATAAATGTTTTGTCTTTATGGCACTGACCTGGAAGCAATAGTGTACAGACTAATAAATCAGGCCGTCTATATTTAATCATTAACTTACCTCAAAGCCTCAACAGCTGTTGGAAATTAACAATGTCTCACCCCAGACTGAGTGATATTACAGGCAATCCATAATACATTAGAGTAAAATTATAGTGATTTTTAACTGTCTGAGAATTTATTATGTGACATATTCTAGATCCACGGCCCCTTGTAAGAAAATGCCACGTGTGATTTATTGTTGTAGGCTGTCACAGTCACAGTATTGAAGGTTTAAATGAATGCTAAATTGATGCCGAGTGAATCTGCAGCCAAACACCCAGAGTTATTGTAAGGGAATTGCAGTTGTATGCTTTACTGCTTACATCTTCTTAGTTTGCGTGATAAATGTGAGCAGTGGGATGCTGCCTGTGTGTACATAATTCTGAAGCACAGATTGTTTACTTCTTGATGTAAATGGCCATGAGATGGACTGTTCTCATTATTTTGTGTACATTTTAAAGATGATATTAAAGCCTGGTGTTTTCGTCTTGCAGTCAGAGAAGGAGCGCTGGTCCCTGAAAATTGTCCAATTTGAAAAGCAACAGAAAACGCTGTGTGGCGATGTCCTCCTCACTTCGGCGTTTGTGTCTTACATGGGTTACTTTACCAGCCAGTATCGCGTGGAGCTTTTTAACGACAAATGGATTCCTTTCCTTCGGTCCCTGAAAGTAAGCAACATACTTTAAGTAACATCCTTCTCTCTTCAAGAATCCGCAGTTGAGTCTGTGAACTGGAGTGCACCGCCAGCAGTGCTTCAACCAGAATGATGTCATTCCTGCGTTTCTGTTCCAGGTCTCTGTACCCCTGACAGACGGCCTGGATCCAGTCCTCATGCTTACAGATGATGCCACTGTGGCTGCTTGGCATAACCAGGGTTTGCCAAATGATAGGATGTCTATTGAGAACGCTGCCATCCTGACCACCAGCGAGCGTTGGCCACTCATCATCGACCCACAGCAGCAGGGCATCAAGTGGATCAGAAATCAGCTAGGGTCAGAGCTGAGGGTGGTGCAGCTTGGACAGAAAAGGTGAGAAGGGGTAGATTATTGTCAGTTATGCAGTCACAGTGTGACTTTATGCTGCAGGCCAGTGAGTGCCAGTAAAACTTAAAAATATGCATGTCCAGCCACATTTGTTTTTCTTGTTTTCTCTTTCCATGCAGGTGTCTAGATGTGATTGAACACGCTCTTGTCTTTGGGGAAACTGTCCTGATAGAGAATCTGCCAGAAAAGGTAGATCCAGTCCTGGAGCCTCTACTAAGCAGGAAAACTATAAAAAGAGGAAGGTTGGTACTGAAACAGGAACAGTACACTTTTCAGATTTTTTTTTTCCAGCTTGCAAAGGTACACCATTAAAAACCCCACTACTGCTCTGTTTTTTGAAGAAACTACTTAGCATTGGTGTTGCTGTACGCCAAATAATGTTTTAAATCGATGTGTGGTTTTTGCGTCACCGCTCATACATAAGTCGATATACCCACAACTTGTCCCAATGCATCTGTTATGTGAGACAATAGGAACACATTTGCCAGATGGTTGAATCTCACTGAGCTTTGAAGCACCAGCAAGACATGTCCGAATGCATTATTATTGCCTGCTCTTTTGATTATAAATGAATTTGCAGCACATGTTCTGAATCCCTGAGGTCAACGTATTGATCGGCCCCTAAGACTGGTGATAGATGTATATTTGTGCGTTCATGTTCTTGTATGCTTAGCCTCAGCGTAAAACCTGAATTGAGGACAGTCGTAGTTATGGAAAAGGACTCTTGTCTCCTACAAATAAAAACTGGCATCTAACACACTAAATTAAGAAGTCATCCATTATCATGGAAGACTCAAGTCAGCTTCAGTAATTTTAGGTGATTTGCTAGTATTTGCATACTATAGCTTCAGAATAACGTTATGGACTAATTTACACATTTACACTTCACAAAATAACTCATTACATCTGGATTACCTTTACCAGGAGTGGGGTCATATTTGAGAATTATGTCATGAGGGATGTCAAATAATACTGCTATTGAAAATAACTGTATTATTTGGAAATTAAACATTAATATCACATCAAGAACATGCATACAATAGTATCCTAAGCAATCCAGTGCCTGTATAGCCATGGTTAAAGTCACTTTTGAATCTATCTTGGCTATCTTCCCTTTCAGTGACTACAGTACTACTGTATATTGCAGTCTTAGCTTATGTACACATTGTGGTTGACTAAAGTGAGGCAAGCACCATTTACAGCTGCAGCAACAACTCTCACACACCAACAGAGACACACTTCCAACAACAACTCCATTAAGTTAGAGTGTGTCCTACACGCACGTGCAGTTAGGCATTACTACATTGTATGTGAAAAACTGGAGACGAGTGAACTGTTTAGGACTCAATTCTTAATTTATTTACTGATTTGTTGTCTGCTCTTGCCGCTCCTCAGTCCATCTCTGCTTTCCAGCACTCTTGGCTAATTCAACCTGTTGATTGACAAACAGATGTCTCACCACTTTGTAGCTGGCCTGATTGATTCACTGTAGTATGATGCTCAGCACTGATCAGGCATGACATTATGGCCACTGACTGGTGAAGTGAATGACACTGATTATCTCTTCATCATGGCATCTGTTAGTGGCTGGGATATATTTTGTCCTCGAAGTTGTTGTTTTAGAAACAGGAAAAATGGGCAAGTGTAAGGATTTGAGTGAGTTTGACAAGAGCCAAATTGTGATGGCTAGACAACTTGGTCAGAGCATCTCCCAAACTGCAGCTCTTGTGGGGTGTTCCCAGTCTGCAGTGGTCAGTGGTCAGTATCTTTCAGAAGTGGTCCAAGGAAGGAACAGTGGTCATGGGCAGCCAAAGCTCACTGGGGAGCTCCTCACTGCACGTGGGGAGCAATGGCTGGCCCATGTGGTCTGATCCTGCAGATGAGCTACTATAGTTCAAATTGCCAAAAAATGTAATGCTGGGTCTAATAAAAAGGTGTCAGAATACACAATGCATTACAATTTGTTGTGTATGGGATTGCATAGCTGCAGACCAGTCTACTGCCAAAAGTGCCAACAATGGGCACATGAGCATCAGAACTGGACCACGGACCAATGGAAGAAGGTGACCTGGTCTGATGAATCACGTGGAAGTCGGGTGGGTGTGCATCCCTTACCTGGGGAACACCTGACACCAGGAAACCTGCTGGGAAACCCTGGGTCCCACTATCCATATGGATGTTACTTTGAGACGTTCCACCTACCTAAGCATTGCTTCAGACCACGTACACACTTTCATGGAACCGGTATTCCCTGATGACTGTGACCTCTTTCAGCAGGATAATGCTCCCTGCCACAAAGCAAATATGTTAAGAGCATAACAATGAGTTCGAGGTGTTGACTTGGCCTCCAAATTCCCACGATCTCAATCCATGTCGAGCATCTGTGGGATGTGCAGGACAAATAAGTCATATCCATGGAGGCCCCATCTCGCAACTTTCAGGACTTAAAGGATCTGTTGCTAACATCTAGGTGCCAGATACTACAGCACACCATCAGGGGTCGAGTAGGGTCCATGCCTTGGTGGATCAGGGCTGTTTTGGCAGCAAAAGAGGGACCAACACAGTTTAAGGCAGGTGGTCATAATGTTGTACCTTATTGGTGCATTTTAGTTACACAAACTTAACTTTAATTATACTGCATATTTCACTGAAATTTATTCATCTATATTTTTAAGAGACACATAATAATATACACACATTAATAAAATAATAATAAATAAAATCATTATAAAATTAGTCATATTAGTGATTATTATTATCATTTAGTTGTTAATTAATAGTAAAGTCACTACTAAATATTAATTACTTAACAATTTAAGATTTAAAATAATGGTTCTTCCAAAATGTCACAAATGAAGTTAATATCGCCTCTGTGAATTCTTTTGGCCGTGATCCTCATGCAGTGATTATGTAGTCGTGATATTGTGAAAACACTGTGTATTATAGTAAATAAAGCTTTGCTACAATCATTTGATGACTTTTATTATAAAAGTCTTATTCAAAGTGGTGCTTGTTTGAAAGAAAGGAGAAATTTCTCCAATTTCAAATCCGATTTCCAAACGTGACCATTGCTGCGGTGACATTGTGTATATCACCAGTGTCACCAAATATAAAGTGGCCACTCTGCACATACCTCAGTTACCAAAGAAAAATGCAGTAAATTCCATAAACTGGACAAGCAGCAGCAGAATAAATAGAAAATACCACATATTGACATCCTGCTTTGATTTCCTACTCAGAAATGTTTACATCTTTCTTGCTCTGATATTTGTAAGACCATGAATATTGAATATCCCGCTGTATGTTCACTGAGCGTCTTTTAAAGTCCTGTCTGTCCAGGCGTAACAATTTATCATACTAAATCTGATTATAAGTTTATCCCTTGTAGATGACCCGCACGCTTGTTTCTGTCGATGATTAATACAGCCTGCTGGGGCGGCCATGATGGATCTCGTAGGTCTCCACAGCTGAAGTTCATTAATAATTGGAATGTTGTAGAGTGTGAAGTAATGAATACTAATTATTCCTTTCATGGCTGACGGAAGACTACAAGCCAATCCATCAGCAAGGACTTTAATTTGGTGGAGTAATGGTTCTATCAATAGTACATTAATTCTGGCTTGTGAAGATATAGAGTTGAACCAGACCCAGGCCATGAGGAACCTGTGCCATAAAAATTGGGGCCTTGCCTGACATCCAAGGGGTAATTAGAGATAAATGAAAAGCCACCAGGTTTGTCAAGCCACTGCTAATTTAATTGAAATGCAGGAACAGATAAATATTGGCTGGTGTGGTGATAATCTTTCATATTTACTCAAGAATATTTGTCTACAGTGGAAGTGACATTTGGAGCTAAACTAAAGTTGCGGGGCGATAATAGAAGCATGGTTCGGACCATCTTCATCGTGATTTTTTTTTTTCAAGTACACTTCCCTGCCATGTCACGGGTCTAAGAAATAGGTACAATACCAGGTACTTTGTTGTTCATCATCAGCTTCTTTGATGATAATAACCACACAGCTGTTGAGTCCTCAATGTCCTTCAAACTAACTGAAGCGAAAACATTTTTCGTCCTGTTATCCAGGCACATTCTGATCGGAGGCAAGGAGTGTGAGTACAACAGTACCTTTAAACTCATTCTTCACACCAAGTTGGCCAATCCACATTTCCCTCCTGAGCTCCAAGCCCAATCCACCCTGATCAACTTCACCGTGACTCCCACGGGCCTGGAGGAGCAGCTGCTGGGGGAGGTAGTCTCCTGGGAAAGACCCGACTTGGAGGCCCTAAAGGTAAACCATAGATGAAAGTTACATGCTTCTGGAAGTAACGTAAAACATTTTGTCTACATGATATTCTTTAATACCTGATAGGAGAATGTGCAGTTTTGAATTATTCTGTGCACATTTTCCAAGACGCAGCTGACCGCACAGCAGAACCACTTCAAGATTGAGCTGAGAAGGTTTGAAGATGACCTGCTGAGTCGTCTCTCTGCGGCCCACGGTAATTTTCTGGGGGATATTTTTCTGGTGGAGCAACTTGAGAATACCAAGACTATGGCTGCTCACATTCAGTGCAAGGTAAGGTTATCACACCAAAAGTGTTGTGTTTTTTTGTTTTTTGTTTTTTTTATGGTCACTCGGTTGTTTTTTGAATGTCATAAACAGCAAGCACCTCATTTTATTGCATTAGCTGTAAATGATGTGTAGTTAGGAATATGTGTAATGAGAGGGTTTTGGAGCATGACTGAGAGCCTAATAGCTCATTTTGTGCAATTGGAACTCACAGGTGGTGGAGGCCAGAGAGAACGAGAGAAAGATCAACGAGGCACGAGAACTATACCGCCCAGCAGCTGAGAGAGCGTCGCTCCTCTTCTTTATCATCAGTGACCTCAGCAAGATTAACCTCATGTACCAGTTTTCTCTCAAGGTGAAACCTTTACCCCTGATGTGCTCTTAGAGGACACGCACCGCTTTGGGCTTTTTGTAATTGTTATTTCTCTTTCAGGTACACATCTCTGCGTAGAAATGAGCTTAAGCATGTCCCTTTATACCAGATATTGTTATTTTCTTTAGAAGTCAGTCCAAGAAAACTTGAAGTGTTGGCTATATACACATACACCTTATCAAAGTGTCCTGTTTTTGGTTGTATTCCAGACCTTTAACTCAGTGTTTAATAAAGCGATGGAGCGTGCTGAATGGGATGAGGATGTGAAGAGCAGAGTGCGCGCCCTCACCGAGGCCATCACCTATTCTGTATTCCTGCACATCAGCCAGGGCCTGTTTGAGAAAGACAAGTTAACCTTCTTGTCACACACTGCCTTCCAGGTGAGGGACTCAGGACCGCCTCAGAGGTGGGGCCTTCTGTCATCCTCATCAATCAAAGTACTTTTCTGCCCCCACATTAACTTCAATTAAAAGCAGTCAGGAATACCGTACGCTGCTATTGATTACCTCTCACACCTTGCACCGTGGCTGCTGTTCACACAGTTGGTTCTGACAAGGGGGCTGGTTCTGATGGCATAATGCAATTATCTGTCATTGCGCCAACTGTTTTCATCTTAGAAACTGTGCCACTCTGAAGGCTGTCCTTCATGTGGCTAGTTCACATTCAGAGGCACTTATTTAGCCTCTAAAAGTTTAGCCGGCTCCTTTGCTTGAGTTTTCCCATCTTTATTTGAGCAGTTGTGGAAATTATATCAATAACACCACTGCTTTTGGTCCTTCTCCTCAGATTCAGCTCAAGCAGAGAATGATTGATGCACAGGAATTGGACTTCCTGCTGCGCTTCCCAGTGGAGGTCAACAAAGTTAGTTCAGTGCCATTCCTCTCTCCATCTGCCTGGGGGGCAATTAAGGTATAGCAAATATTAAGATAATGCAGTTCAACACATGAAAAGCTCACATTTTTTAAAATCTTTTTTCAGTGAGGTAACAATGTCTATTTCTTTGTTGCAGACCATTTCTACAATGGAGGGCTTCAGTGGACTTGACAGAGACATAGAGAGCTCACCGAATCGCTGGAGGAAGATAGTTGAGTCCAGTTGTCCGGAAAATGAAAGGCTTCCCCAGGATTGGAAGAATATGAGTTCCCTCCAGAAGCTCATTATTCTGAGAGCACTTCGTCCTGATAGGGTAACCTACACACTAAGGTGAGTAAGTTGCCATAGTAAATTTGTGTTTCTAAGTACTGGACTTGACTAAGCTTTTGACAATGTTTCCTGGCAGGAAATTTGTAGAAGAAAGCATGGGAACTAAGTATGTGGACACTGCCAGGTTGGAATTTGAGAAGCTGTTTGAGGATTGTGGTCCCTCAACCCCTGTATTCTTCATCCTCTCACCTGGAGTGGATCCACTACGAGATGTAGAGAAACTAGGTACAATGTATATTTGTTGTTGGTTACAAATCCTGCAGTATTATTTATGCTTAAATATCCCAAATATTCTTTCTGTGCAGGATTGAAGCTGGGATTTTCCATTGACCAAGGAACTTTGCACAATGTGTCCCTGGGACAGGGGCAGGAGGAAGTAGCTGATAGAGTTCTCAGACATGCCTCTAAACGTGGACACTGGGTCATTTTGCAGGTAGAGAATCCTTTTTATTCAATGATTATAGCATTTCCAGCTGGCTTATAAAGCACCTAATGATATCATCTAACCTGTGGAGCAAGGGAAATAAATTTGGTTCAATAAAAACCATAATTGGCTAGATAAGCTCACTAAATGGCTCCCTTAAGGAGAAATCTGCAGGCGAGGGAATCAGCGAGGGTGTTCTTTTCAATTCAGAACATAGAGAGACTTTTTTTTAAAAATAGAATTAACCTCCCTTACATGAGATCAAACATGACATATTCTATGAATCTGTTGCATAATCTAATGTATTTTGGTGCTCAGAATGTACACCTGGTGGCTCGCTGGCTGCCCACTTTGGATGCTCTTCTGGAGACAGCAGCAGTGGACAGTCATCCCAGCTATCAGGTTTTCATCACTGGGGAACCAGCACCATGTCCTGAGCAGCATGTAATCCCCAGAGGCATATTGGAGAACGCCATCAAAATCACCAGTGAGCCACCCACTGGCATGAATGCCTGTTTGCACACAGCCCTCAGCAACTTCAGTCAGGTAACATGTAAAAAGGTGCTTTATATTTGATCTCTAATATGTTTTGACTATAATATTCACTGAAATCTGCGTTTTTGTTTTTTTTCTGCTTTCAGGACACTTTGGAAATGTGTTCCAGAGAGCAAGAGTTCAACTCGATGCTCTTCACCCTCTGCTTCTTTCATTCCTGTGTTACAGAGCGCCGCAAATTTGGCCCACAAGGGTGGAACCACAACTACCCCTTCAGCACAGGGGACCTAACCATCTCGGCCAACGTCTTGTACAGTTACTTAGAGACCAACACAAAAGTATGTTTCGCAGTATTTTTGAAGCCAAACTGACATTTAAAATTTTATTTATTTTAATTTAGATTCAGATTACTGTAATAAAAAGTTTAATTTGTTTTTGCAAAGCTGGGTAAATTTATAATGATAATGGTACTCAGCAGTGGCATTTCTGCCAGGCAGTAATGCTGAATTACTGCGCAGTGTCTCCAATTACTTTCTGAAATCTTTTGTTCCACTGTTATTTGTGAAAAATGTTCGTTCCCATCTTTTTTTATTCCAGATTTCTCCTCTTATAACCATAAACACGCAACCTATAATTTAGCTTTATTTCACTAAGACAAAAAATCCATTCTTAAGGTGCTGCTCCCCTCACAACTGCTAATGCATTGCTCTTAGAACTCCTATTACTCTGGTCATAACCAATTATGTCTCCTAGGTATTCTGCCCTCCAAAAACGAATGTCCTTCATTATGTTAACCAAACAGTAACCTGTATGTGCGTATACAGAGAATTCATTAGGAGGGCAATGAAGCGTTATCCTAAATGTAATTACATGCAGCCAATGTGACAGTTCACAACGCTACATAAGTGATCACTGCAATTAGAGCTGATGAAGGAAGCAATTTGCAAAACAATACAGGTACAAATGATTGTGAACCTACAGCTTTTGTAATTTGTTATGAATCACGGCTTCTTTTCTTCCTCCTTCACCCTCACGGATCATAATCTCCCGCTGAGGGAAAGACTCTTCTGTCATACTTTAGATCAGTGTGTATATGAAACATAATTTTGTTATATTTCCCTACAGTTGTCATTATTAAAGAAGTAGCCTATCTTGGAGGTTGTTTGCTCAAAGTTTCAAAAAAGCTTTGGTTTGATCTGAAAAATGGAAATTTTTTCTTTAACAGGGGCCAAAAATGGAAATAATTTTAATGAACTTAAAAGTCTCTTCAGAGTTTAGGGGGATGCATTCGTGTCTCATATTTGCAATTTGATTTTAGTCAGTAAAGTCTATTACAGTCCATGCAGGTGCCTTGGGAGGACTTGAGTTATCTGTTTGGAGAGATCATGTATGGAGGACACATTACTGATAACTGGGATAGAAGACTGTGTAAAACGTATCTGCAAGAATTCATGCATCCTAAAATGGTAAGTTGGAGGTGATGTTGCTCTGTTCACATTTTCTTCTTTTTGTGTTTGTGTTTTAAATAAAAGTATCACTTTTGAAATGCATTTCACCTCATTTAACAGTTTAAATATTTTCATAATGCCTGCTCATTGATTTGGATGACTGAAGCATATCTGCAGAGCTGTGTTAAATGCCTCTGTGCTGTTGTCAAGTTAAAGGGTGCCCCCTTGGGATGAAAAACTAAACTGCAGTTTTTGCACTTCATTCCAATCTTTTTCCCTATAACATGTACCAAGTTTGACAGGTGTTATTAAGGGATTACTTTTATATTTTTTTTATTCTTAGTATGTCTTTTGATGATTTATCTGGCAATTAATTTGTTTTACTTCACTAAGTGGTGCTCTACCACTTTCTCCTGAAGCAGCATTTTGAGCAATGTTTTGTTGTGGCTATAGAAAGACTTGCGCTCATATCTTGTCCATGATATTGAATTATAAAATACACATGCTTAGCTTTGCATGCAAAATTATCTTAATGCTATTTAATATTTTTGATCTTTGTATTCTGAATTTTCAATTCATAGTTTGAAACGGAGCTCTTTCTGTGCCCTGGGTTCCTGGCTCCTCCGTTCTTGGACTACATTGGTTACCACTGTTATATCGACGAGCATCTCCCCTCTGAGAACCCCACTTTGTATGGTCTCCATCCAAACGCTGAGCTCGAGTGCCTCACTGTCACCTCAGACAACCTCTTAAAGGCTCTGTTGGAACTGCAGCCACAGAACTCTTCCAGAGGACAGGGAACAGCTCAGAGCACAGAGGAGAAGGTGTGCAGGCAGGAGGGAAAAAAAAGGCTGCTGAGAGTGCAAGGACCTGTCTATATCACTAACCCAGCTTATTGTATTTCTCAGGTCACGTCAATAATTGAAGACATCCTTGACAGGCTTCCCGAGGAGTATAACATGACAGCGATTATGGCAAAGACAACAGATCGAAACCCTTACACCTTAGTTTGCTTTCAAGAGTGTGAGCGCATGAATCTTCTGTTAGCAGAAATAAAGAAGTCCCTTCATGAACTGGGTCTTGGTCTGAAGGTAGTGTAAACACTGTGACTGCCAGAACAGTGCTTTATTGTCATTGCTGTACCATTAAAAAGCATTTCTCTATCCACAGGGTGAACTCACTTTTTCCTCCAAGATGGAGACTCTGCAAGCTGCACTGTTCATGGAGCATGTCCCAGATTCCTGGGACAGATTGGCTTATCCCTCCACTAAAACACTGGCACAGTGGTAACTTATGAGTCAGCTTTTTTTTTTTACCCATTATGTCCTTTTTAAAAAAATAAAAAAAAAGCCCTTGTAGACACACTGTAAAAGCTTCTATTAATGATTTTCCTATTTGTTCATTAAGAATTATTTATTTTTTTAGGTTGCGTGATCTCATGTGTAGCTGTCACGAGCTCGACAGTTGGACTCAAGACTTTGTTCTACCTGCAGTTGTTTGGCTTTCGGGGCTCTTTAACCCTCAGTCCTTTCTCACTGGTGAGGCCTAAGTGAACATGGTGGTTACTATTGTCATATTTGGGCCACTAGCACCAGAAATATTAACATACATATATACATATACATATTTTACAGCTGTGCTGCAGAGCATTGCTCGCAAAAACCGGTGGCCCCTGGACAAAATGACTCTGACTGTGGATGTAACAAAGAAAATGAAGGACGACTTTGGGCATCCTCCACGGGAAGGAGCCTACATCCACGGACTCTTCATGGAAGGTCAGAATTAATTAACCCAGCAAATCATGCAATACATCCTGCTGCATTGACTTATGTTATATAGAGTTTTGACATTCTTTTGCTGCCTATGTCTTGGCAAAATCACCATGTCCCAAGTTTTATCAGCCAGACCCACACTGCAACATGTCCTGTGTCCTAGGAGCACGCTGGGACACTCAGGCTGGAGTCATCTCCGAGGCGGTTCTGAGAGATCTGACACCAGCCATGCCTGTGCTATATGTTAGAGCTGTGCCTGCAGAGGAGCAGGAGATCAGAAACACTTTTGAGTGTCCAGTGTACCGCACCAAGCAGCGTGGGCCCACATATGTATGGACCCTCCACCTGCGAACCAAACAGCCAGCTGCCAAGTGGATTGTAGCTGGAGTGGCTTTGTTGCTGTCTGTATGAAATTTAGTATAATTGTAGTGTAAGAAAAGTCTATTTTTAAACAGTATTGGATTGTGTTTTGCTATAATTTTACTATGTGTAGTTAAATTTATTAATGTACAAGATAGTTGATCATAGTTACACACGTCTAATCTTGCATCTCTGCTGGGTTTTTTTTCTAGGTAATTTTGTAGATGTCAGTAGTGATATTGGAGTGTGTGTATACTGCATGTTGTAGATAAAGTAAAGGAAATAAGTAAGTAGAGATAGCCAGTGTTGAACCTGTTGTGTTCGTGTCCTACGCTGTTGAACATCTCCCTTGAGTCTGGGTGTGATTTGTTGGGAGCTTATGTCTCCATTTTAGGCCATGTAATTCTGGATGGGGAGCATATTTTATTGGAAGGTCAAGATTAAAAAAGCTCTCTGGCTGCCCTCTACTAACTGAATGATACACAATGCTGTCTGGAGGGATCCTGGACAGAATTCCCAGGAGATGATGTGCATGGTTGCTATTGACTTTTAAATGAGGTGCATTTGACATTGACCTTTTGTACGGCAGAGGCAGAATACTAACAGACTAGTGTAATTCATTCAGCTGAGCCCATTGGAAAAACCCATTGAAAGACACTGATAGCTTTGTGTGAGAAAGCAACACATTAGATTACCCATCCTTTATCTGCCTCCAGTCTCCGCGAACATCTGATCTACCTAATATGAACCAAATAAAACCAAAGAAACAGGCATCTTACGTAAAAGTTTATCATTTTAAACTGATTTAATAGAGGTTAATTAAAAAAACCAAGAGAATGTTCGGATTCAAGTTTGTTGTTATGACCACATTTTGGTGGTGTTACATATACAGTCATTCAGATGATTTGAAGTCTAATGTATGTGAGAGATACAATGAGGTGCTGCGAAGGTTAAGGTCATGTACTACACTGAAAAAAATCTTATTTTAAATCAACACAAAACAGATGTGTTGAGGAAAACAAAAACAAGAAAGGTGCCATATTATGCTAAAATAATAATAAAATAGCATGATGCATAAATTACTGCAACTAAATCGCAGTGTTGTTTTTTTGTTTGGGGGGAGGTGGGGGGTGTAGGTTGTGTCAAACTCTTATCTTAAATAAGATTTTCTACAACACTAATAACTGCTGTGTTGCTCTTAATATCTCCCTGCAGCCAAAGTGGCTGTAGACAGACAAATGGAGGCTAAGAGGATTGATCCTGTGTATTGTACTGCAGGGGTTGGGGGGGGGGGCTAAAGAACCGGTCTTCCTGTAGTTTCACTTCATGTGCCTTCTCTTCCTCCCATTAGCACGCCACAGCAACTAGCCAGTCATTTGGTGACGGGGAAATGATACACTGTTTGTAATGTTAGGGAGGAAATGGCAGGGTACGGGGCCGGGCTCAGCAGGGGTCGTGCCACAGATAAGTCATGTTAAAGGCCAAGCAGGGCACCTGGTTAAAGTCAGAAAGGGCATCTGGGTCATCCCATTGCCTTACAGCACCAAAAGAAGGCAATGTGTTTGGATGTTGTTGTTTTTGTCTAAAAAAAAAAAAAAATAGAGGAAAATGTGACCTCAAGTCTAGTTTTCTGCAGTATTACATATATATATATTTATATAGTTTGAGTTGCAAAGCTGATAAAGAATGTTATGAGTTGCATTGCTAAATGCACTGCATGGCAGAGAATTACAAAAGTTTAAAGCTTTTTGAGGTCCATGAATTGTAGATGAATGTTTACTGCCAGGCCTTAATGTTCTCCTTTATGAAACAGTCCCACATTCTGCTGTAATATCAGGCAATAAATATATAAAAATGACAAATTTTAAGATGCTTGTCTCCAGACTTGTTCATGACCTTTTTCTATATTATGTTGTATGTTGTAAAATCTCTTTTCTGAACTCAACATCTCCTTTTGATTATGCGTCCTTTCACCGACTTGCTGCTGTTTCCGATACATATTCCCCGTTATTACCTTATTATGATTTATGTCTGTTTGAGCCTTAATTCTGTGTTTAAAAAACATGGTTTGTGCGAAGTTAGAGAAACATTAGCTTTCTGTATATCTGTGCTTGTCCTCAGTGCAACATTCGATACTGTTGATATCGATATTTTATTACAGAGATTAGAGCGTGCCTTAGGTATCAAAGGTACTGTGCTGTAGTGGTTTGAAACATATTTATCTAATTGACACCAATTTGTTCACACACTAAGGTTAATTATGGAGTTCCACAGGGTTCTTGCTAGGACCAATTCTATACACACTATACATGCTTCCCTTAGGCAGTATTATTAGAAAGCATTGCATGCATTTTCATTGTTATGCAGATGATACCCAGCTTTATCCATCCATGAAGCCAGACAACACACATCTGGTAGTTAAACTGCAGGAATGTCTTAAAGACATAACAGCTTGCATGACCTCTAGTTTCCTGCTTCCAAATTCAAGTTCACGTTATTGTACTCAGCTTTTTAAATCTTAGAAACATGGGTCCAGTTTCCCATACAGGGATTATTTCTAATCCTGGACTAAATATTTTTCCTATTGTGGTCTTAATTTACTTTTTCCTTTTAGTCTAGGACCATGCTTAATCCATGAACGGGAAACTGGCCAATGGTGTCTAACCAAATACTTAATCTGGATGGCATTACCTTGGCCTCCAGTTATAATGTGTGGAATCTTAATTTTTGACCAGGATATGTCCCTCAATGCACATATTAAATATGTACAACTGTGTTTTTGCATTTGTGCAATATTTCAAAAATTAGCATGATGCTGAAAAGCTAAATCATGCATTTATTACTTCTAGGCTGGACTATTGTGATTCATTATTATCAGGCTGTCCTAAAAGCTCCCTGAAAAGCCTTCAGCTGATCCAAAATGATGCAGCTAGAGTACTGACAGGGACTAGAAAGAGAGAGCATATTTCTCCCATCTTGGCCTCTCTTCATTGGCTCCCTGTTAAATCTAGAGTAGAATTTAAAATCCTTCTTCTTAAATACAGGGCCTTGAACTGGTTGTGGCAGGTGACCCCCCCCCCCAAAAAAAAAGTTAAATTACAACCACAGTAGAGTGCATTATGCTTGTGTAATCTGAAATCCTTCATTTTGTATGTTTGACAAAGTGATTAAATGTTTTGAGGAGTTTTTGTGTTACACTTATAATAATTTGTCCTCCTGTAAGTTTTATCCTTAGTTAATCACAGCATTGCTGGCAAAAATGAGAAGTAAAAAGTACTGCATTACTGTACTCAAGTAGAGTTTTCAGGTATCGCTGTACTCAACCGTTTTTTCTTTTAGTCCCTACATTTTAACACAAATATCTCTACTTTCTACTTCTTAAATTTTCAAAAGAGGCTTCTTACTTTACTTTTAACACATCCCTTTGAACCTTCCCGACATCAAACCGATTTGAACCTAAATGGAGGGAAAATAACACATAAAAGAAAGACAAACCAAGGGCTGACAAACTTTGAACTACAGCAGTGTCAATGTGCAAAGTTTGCAATGACATGACTAGAGAGACATGATCTCCCTGAGGGGCCCCCACCTTACTCCACTCGCTGCCATTACAAGCAGCGTGCATGATTCTGTTAAACAAACCTAATGACAGCAACGAAGGCCACTCAATATTAATGAAGAGTAGCTCAGTTTTCCTTCTGGGAGTGAAAAAAGAGAGAGGCAAAATGCAAGACAGGGGTGAGTGGAGCAGGTAATAATGATTAAATACAGTATAAAGCCAAATAATTAAATGCTGCTGGTCCAGCCTTAAAAGTGAGAGACACTTGAATAACTAGCATCACATTATTTGTTTACTTTGAGATTTAATATGAGTTAACTTGGCTAGCAGAGCAGCTTAGTGGGTGCTCTGTCGGCTGTGACGTGACCGAGGTGAGTGTGGAATAGTTATTTATTCATTTCCGGGTGTCAGATTATTTATAACATGATAGTGATGAACATTTGTTAGAGGGGCCTCTTGTGAATTGTTGCCTATGGCCCCAGCAGACCCTAGAAATGCCACTGGTCTTCAGTGCTTATTGACATAGAGATGAAAGACGCAAAAAGCACAAGCAGGGAACACAAGCGCAAATCCAACACATCTGTGACAGAAAAAGTAGAGTAAGTTACATTATGACTGAAAATGAAGACATTGGTCAGTTAACGTACAAAAATGGCTGCCAGAAATGTCCTTTAGAGAACTACTTTTTGCTTTTATACTCTTGTACATTTCAGAGTCTGCACATTTTCACTTTTTGTTGAGCAAAGACATTTAATCAGTATTTCACCTTCTTCTAGTCTTATAGTATCTGTATTCCTGCTTGAAGTGGTGTTTGTTTGTTGGTGTTAGAAAATAAACTTTGCCTCTTTTCAACGACCACAAGCATCTTTTAGAATAACCAGCTCATGATGATGAAAAATATTTTAATACATGCACAGTTGGCACAAATGATCAGTCCATGGTTTGACATATCACGCAGACCCGCCAAAAACAGTGTGTGCAATTTAAAAAAAGGAATAAAAAAAGGAACAGAAGTATCCTAAATAGTGTCTTCAAAAGAAATAAATAATTATGAGATAAATAAATATCCATATCCAGATTTTCAGCATATATACACTGTATAAACAGAATCAACTGTACATTGAATTTCAAAATAAGACACTGCTAAAGCAACTATACAAATGTGAAGAATGGAAGCATAGTTCCATGTACACAATTTGCTACAACTACTTCAATTTGCCTGATCCAACCTGGCAAAAGTGAGATTTCTCACTAGACCCATTTAGAGGACAAATACTGCATGTTTAAAATCGTACAGTAGTACTACAATACAACGCACATGAGCAAATGGCTTCTAGTTTTTCTTCTTCTTCCTCTGCTTATTTTTGCCCAGAAGGTGCAGTTTTAATGTTTGAATTTAGCTATTGCTTGAACACATTTTTCTTTTGAATTATCTATTAAAAAATAAAATCAGATGCTTTTTATATGCTATATTCTCGTACTCTAGGTACCACAGGTGAAGTGCTGAAGTCAGTCTGCAAACCGCAACAAACCCAAACTCAGTGGATGTCTGATCTCAGGAAAATACATTGTGAACTTTAAAGACCAGTACAGAGAAATACCAGTATGGGTCTGTGGCTTAATTTAACTGATTGTCCACAGCTAAACCACCATGAAATTCTTTGTGCCAGTGCTTTAAAAATGATTGGCAAAATTATGATTAATTTGAATACCTATTTTTCATGGGATTTGACACAAAAATACACAATTATAACACATACCAACAAAATACAGTATACTGTACTACTCTGTAGCTCCCTGTATTAATCCAATCTATACTGTGCAAAGCCTCATCTTATACACTGTGCTTTGTGATTAAATAATAAAAAATGAAAATGTTTTTGTTTTAAATGCACCATGAAAATCATATACAAAACTGATAAATATGTAACAACTGTTTTCACTCTAACCATCATCTTGTTTTAGTAAGACGTCAGCTCGTTGTGCATACACTGCACTGATTTACTTTGGGACAAGCATGTCTTACGTCTGGCAACAAGAATATCTGGACTCTGGCAAATTCCAGAAAACAGAAGTGTGTGTAAAAGTGTGTAATGAACTTGTTAGCTGAAATATTCTTTGGTTAAATCTGATGAGCCAACTGCCAGTGTGTTTACATGGTGTTAAAAAAACAGCAGCTGTCTGAAAAATCATAAACGGTTATAAGCCAGTCTTGTTGTGCTGAACTCTCAGAGAAAAGGCTAGTATAGTGACCCCAGGAGTTGTTGTATCAGAAGGAAGCTTTTCACCTGCAAACTCACTGTTTTTGCAGGCTGCTGATTCACCCCAGTGGGAACTGTTGATTGCAGTTTGTACGGCTGTCAATGCTCTACACTTTGACGGTATTGGCTGATCCTGCTTTAAAATTTCACGTTATTATTCTGCATATTTTTACTGCCTGCTCCTATCTATCCATCTATCCTATGGTGACTAATCTCCTGATCGAATAGCTCCCTCCTGTGGTTGGTCAGGGTCGTGTGGCCTTCGTGCGATTGCTGACTGAGTCCTGAGATTTAAACGAGGCAACAATAAGGTTGTCCCTTGGCACAGTACGAAGAAGGTTCAGAGCTGTTTTCTAAGCACGAGGCTCCAGCCTGTGTGACAGTTCAAACAGAGTCTGCTGATTGTCGATGATGTGAAGATAGTCGGTGTAGGCTCGCACCTCTGAGCTGCTCTTCTCTGTTATTCCATTTCCTGGAATAAATAGAATATGTGTTACTTTGCTGTGTGAACAGAGTTTTGTTGACCGTGTTTAAAAACACTGTATTAAATGATGTAAAGACCGATGATGATGATGCTTTATTAACATATTTAAAAATGCTGCATCATCAATGCCTTTAGTATTGAAGTTTGTGTGAAAAAAATTTATTGAATGATCTAAATACCGACCCGTGTGGTCTTTCTGACACTGTCGGATGAGACGCACCATGTCTGCTATCATGTGCTGGAAATAAAATGCAGACACAGGTGTCTTTAAATGTAAAATTTAGTATTCTGTGCTGAAGCATGCACTGCTACAAAAACGCACAAACTTACCAGCTTTTCAAAATTGACCAGGTTGTCGTGAAACGTCTTGTTGCCTTCGTGAATGAATGTGATATCTGAAGGAGAAGAACAATTTGTTTAATATTCACCATCAGGTTTGTTCTTCCATGTCAGATCTCCCCAGTACTCTCCTCCTAGAGTTAGACTTGCTGTGGGGGAGCTGAAGTGACAGAATAATGAGCGCACCTTTCAGTAGCAGAGGAAGAAAGGGAATCTTTGGAGCCTTCATCTTCTTGAAGGAGTCTCTGTAGGCCTTGTGGTTCAGCGAGGGATCCTGTGAAGACATTTTTAAAATGAATGAGTCTAGTCCTGTGTGGGGGTGAATTTGTCTTCCTGTGCATAGATGCTTAGTTAGAGACTAATGATGATCTAAAGTGCCTAACGCTTCACCTGATTTTAGAAATTAAAAGCACATGTTTGGTTCTGTCATTCACACCAACACAAGGGCTTCTAGTCCCTGTTATAGTGTGGATTCAGTTTAGCGTTTGTGCTGCACCAAATACACTTACTGTAACTGTCTCCAGCTCTGAAAATAGCCTTTTGAATTTTCCGGGAACTTTCTGTAGAGACAGTAACAGATGCTTTCAGACACTTCAGGTATACATGTGAACGTGGCAAAGATGGAAAAGAATTCCTGTGAGAGAAAAACAAAAAACAAACATCCGACCTCCCACGTCTGACTGAGGCGGCTCACGGCTGCTGTGTTGAGGCCCATTATGATTGCAAAGAAACAGTTGAGGTTCCTCTGTGCTTTACAGCTGCAAATCACACAAGCAAACAATTCATTTGCTTTCAGACTTGACAGCACGAAAGGAGATGTAGTGTACTGAGTTGCCACTGGGCGGTGCAGTATTCCCATACGAAACCTCTCACCCTACGAACACTGCAATAGGTTGGAACTAAGGGTGTGAGAAGCCGATGTGAATACTGCATCAGTGAACCTTTAATCACACTCCAGTGGCGTGTGAGGCTCGATACTAACTGGGCAGCAATTTTTATGAATTTCTTGATGAGCTGAACCCGTTTGCAGAGCGTTGGGCACAGCAGCACCTCGGTCATCACCCACAGCTGGATGTCATTGCATCGCTGCAGCAGGAATTCTAAAGCTGTCGTGTGGTTACTGCTGGCGTGGCGGTTGAAGGTGAAGTAGACCAGCTCTTGCTGTAAAAGAACAACATTTACTGAGCAGATGTGCAGGACACACACGTGATCCTAGCCACGTTATATTTGATGCCCTTGAAGGATACGATTTTAGAGTGAACAATTTGTGCAAGTTCAAGTTGTGAGACAAACCTCGTGCACTGAATCAAAAATTGTCCAGTCAAAATCAGTGAGTGCAACAGCTACATCCCATGTGTTTAAACTCAGCATGTGAGTCGTCCCCTGCTGCAGCTCTGAGTTATCTGTGAAGGGGTTCTGTAAGAGGAAAACAAGCAAAAAAAGGAGAAAAACACACACACACACAAACCATTACAAGATCAGTGCTGTACACATATTCAAAATTTCCCTTTGGAATAACACTGCCCTGAATACTGACATTAACATTCAGAAATTCTTGCAGACATTTTCCTGAGGTGGGCACACTTGAAGATAAACACAAGGCATAAGAATATGTGTTGCTTTAAGTTAAATATTAAAAATGAACAGTCCTCTTGCAGGTTTTGAGGTCACGCATATTAGAATGAACCATTTCTACTCTAGGGAAAATGTATATTTAATAATTAAAGTCAATCATAAGTCAAACTTCTCAGTGGACAGGTATTTAAGCCATTTACACAACTTAGAGAAGCGTTTGACCTACCCCAAAGTGATCTATACAGATTTTTATGAATTAGAAGCTATGTTACAAAACACACAGACTGGGAATATATCAGAAAGGAATCCTTCCGCACAGAAAACCACTTCATTTTTCTGTCTGAACACCACCTTGTAACCAAAAAACAAAACAAAAACAACAACAGCAAAAAAACAAGATACAGACATTTTGGATAAATATTAAGGAGGAACTGCAAAAAATTTGAGTAATGAATCTTCCAAAGGACCCTTTATTATTTCTACTAGATGTGTTTCCTGACCACATGTTTACCATGGAACAATGTTACATATTACATATTTTGCTCATGATTGCTAGGAGGATGATTACTATTAATTGGGAGAAGCCTGACCCCCACAGGTACCCAATGGCTACAGAAGGTGAAGCATGAATATGAGATGGAACACATGACTGGCCAGCTACAGCTAAAAATGCCTACTTTTACAAGACAATATAAACCAATTACCAAATATCTTGCCTAGAACTCTAATGCCCATAGTATTATTGATTTCATTATCTATTCTAGTCGCAATAATTGTAGAGTCAATAATACCTAGAATATGTCTCTCCCTACGCCCTCTTTTTTTTTAAAGTCTTCATTTATTTTGTTGTATTTATTTTACATTAATATGATTAAAGGCAATAAAAGTAAAAAAAAAAAAAATTAAAGTCAATCATAAAACTATTATTCCTACCAGGACTTCACCAAGGTCCTTCCTGCACGCGTGCAGCCTTCCCACCAAACGTAAAGAATTGGAGAAAACTCTGTCCTGAGGCTGCAGGAGGAGTCTACCTGTGGTGTGGGGGGGGAGAAAACATATCACAAACAGCAGAATACCATTAAAAATCTGTCAGGAAGCATGCAAGCAGCTATCACTGGTTAGAGATAAGACTCTCTGTGCCAAGCTCCACTTTGAGGTAGCCTGACACTTTAGTCACCGATAACAGATGCTGACTCTATTACTTCACTGTAAATGGCTGTCCGTTCAAACTGGGGCGACATCGAAGTCAATTATGTTGATTGCAATCTCATACATTCATAAATATTCAAAATAAATATAGAAAGAAGCTTCAAATGTGACATTATGTGAGGGGGGAAAAAAGAAAAGAAAAAAGACTTGGGTCCACTTGTCTCCTTAGAGGAAAGGATCACTAAAATCAATACATAGTTGTTCTGACCGATCAGCGTATCCTGACATGAGTGCTCGCTTCCATATGGAAATGACTCTGAGCAGTGTGATAAATATGAAGATGGCCTTCACAGTTATTAGCCCTACTTTTGTGTGTTAAACAGTAGTCTAACACACCAGCATCAACAAGACACAAAAGAGTTGCAGAGACTTGGACAGTCAATACTAAGGCACATTCAAGCTGTTCTAGTGGGACGTGGTGGCCCAGCACCTCACTAAAACACGTTATGTAGGCTTTTACTTTAATTTGTCACACATTTGCATTTACATGGAGTTTTTTTTTAGTCTCATAGCTGTACTAATTTGTACTCTAGCATTCCAATTGTATTGCAGTAGTGTTAAGTCATGCGTTTAATTTCAACGTGGAAAGTACTGCTGTTATTGTTCTGCATATGTTCTCCATATAAATACCAGCAAGCACATGCTTGATTGTTGTATGCTGCAGGCTATACTCTTCTGATAGAAAGCAATATCCTACAGTTTTGGGGTGCCATGGTTGGGGCATTTAAGTGGTGATGCTATGGTCTATAACCAGTTTGATAAAATGGTATTTACCTCCAGGATAAGTGACAGCCACAAGTACCAGGTCGTCATGGGAGACATCCATCCTTTCTGCCACTGCCTGCACCAACTCCTGTGCCACTACCCCAGATTGGACCCTCATACTTAGGTATGAGTCCATGGTTATATACACATGACACAGCACTGGCAAAGGGGAAAATATGATTTTGTTAAGTTGTAATATGCATGAAATATGCACTGCTCATACAAGAACTTAACATGCCCATATTCCTCTATTAATCACAGTCTACAAAATGATGGGCTTCTGCCCATCTAGGGGTCTTGGGAAGCTGCCCACTGACCAACCCATTGTTTACAGTGCAGGACCGAGTTTACACATTGAGGACACAGACTATGACAATCAAATCATGTGCTTCCTTTTGTCTTTAATTTGGATAAACTTGCCCTTTAAAAGAAGCACTGTTTAAAAATGGGACATTTTCCCCTTACTATCTGGCTCCTTTTACTACATGTTTTCATATTATAGCACCTTGTTTTTGAAAGGTGCTGTATAAGTTTAATATTATTAGGTTACTGTATGTCATAAGTGAGGTATTTGCTCTTCCAAATACCTCATTCACTCACTGGTAAAATGCCCATTGTTCTACAGTTCAGACTAAAAGTCTCCTTTCACTTACTTTGGAAACAACGTATGATGGGAGGAATGTGTGAAGAATGAAGCATTTTTACAACTTACCTTCCTTGGTCTCCCTCTGTGTTCCCCTGGACTGGAGCCCATTCTCTTTCAGACTCAATTGGTGGAAAAGTGCTTTGGTCTGAAAGAGGGGAAATGCGTGGATTTTGACACACACACTCATACTGCCTGAGAACATTATGCATTTCGGTGGAACAACGGAACAATGTTCTTTGGAGGAAATGTAACTACAATAACCCCAACACCCAAAATGTCAAACAGGACAGCCAGCTCTGTTGAATAAAATCCATTATTTCTTAATGTTGTTCACCTACCTTTCTTTGAGGGGAATATTCATCCACAGTACTGAAAAAAGAAGAAACAAATCGGTGAAATGCACCATTTGTGAAATTAAATATTCGCAAAAGGAATTTTTGCACTTTGTCCTAAAAACGGATCTGATGATTTTCCTTGGGCTGCCACTATGTGTAGTGCAAAACAACATAACCCTCCATGCAGTCTATAATCAAGGTAAAAGGAATACATATACACTCCTCCACCATGTTCAGTCCATTATTTAAGCTCGGTGTCAAGGACAGATTAGAGTGCTTAGCAGATTTTAGATCTTCCAGGGTGATACCGTCATTTAATCACCCTATTCTCATGGGTTAGTCCTGGTTTGATGGATAACCCCGTGTCCATTATCATCCCTCAGCTTTTACTGGGCTCTGCATCACAAAAGGCATGTTGGCACAAAGCGTGCCCACGGGGATCTCTTCTCATAGGCAAGCAGCAAACGTGCACTAATGAAAAACCCGATTCCCTCTGTCATGTCAAAGCACTGCTTGTGATCTAACATCGTTCTTTCACTCCTCAAAAAACAGAATCACCATGGAAGCCAATTAGCTCAGTGAATGATAATGGCACATCATTAGAGAGTGCAAGAAAACAAACACAGTTTTGCTCCTCAGTTTAACCTTCCTTTTGCACAAAGGCCAGATGGAAGTTGATGAGAGGCTTCTTTATATATATATATATATATATATAAATGACACCCTTTTCACTCTGTAGCAGATTGCCACGTGGCAGCCAACCTTGTCCTCCCCTAGGGTAGGACTGATTGTGAAACACTCATAAATAGAAGAGTATGTCAGTTGGTAACACCCACGCAAAATCAGCTGCTTTATAAGAGTGGGTGTTGTGGATTTCCCTCCGTGCATATAAGCATGAATGAGGTCAGGTTGAATCATCTGCACTGCTTTTAATGGGCGTCAGGCTGGAGCAGCCCCAGGGGAGGAGATGTGGCTGGGGGGCTGACAAAGGGGAAGGGGCACATGGGTGTGGCAATGTGTCTGGTGATTCAGGGTTGTAGCATCAAAAAAGCAATGTGATGCTCATTTTTTATTAAACCAGGCACTGGAGCAAAGCAAAGATTCCACTTTCAGAACAACAAAAACAGATCAATGCTGAAATTCTGTGAAATATTTGATTGATTTTTTTTTATTTATACATTTAGTAGATCAAGTGCATGCTTTATTTAATGCAGAGGAAATCCTTGTTTATTCATGAATAATCTGCTTGTCCAGTGTTATAATCAGTCTAAAAAAGATGCCTTCCATTGCTTATAAAAATATGTATAAAAAGTTGTGTGTAAATATAAAAGGTTTTAGGCATGTACATGATTACATATTCTATATATCTTTACTGTGTAGCTTGCAAAGCATTTAGAGTACACATAAGCTTCATTTAATCTCCAACTAATTGCATATTGCGTGAAATTACTTTATGACTGAACAATTCTGAAAGTATTCTGATGTGTATCACTATATTTGCAATTATATATGCTCATGTGTTTGGCACCACTCAGAGTCAGCTGGCTAGAAACAGAGTCTTGTAAACAAGTGGTGGAACAAAAAGTACGTGCTTGCTCTTTGTGGTTTTTCTCATTCTCACGGAAAACATTTCAGGCAGTTTATTTCTCAAAATTCTTGTATACTCTCAGTTTCAGACATTTGAGATGAAGAGCTTGGTGACATTTATATGCATACCACCCCAGAACTCTGCAATTTTTTTTTTTGAATGGATTCATTGATAAGAATCTAAAGAAAGACACCAAGCAGAGAAGAAGCCCTTTCTTTGTATTCACAGAACAGATCTTACTAGATATTTTCCACACCCAGGCTTGATGAGTTTTTTTCCCATTAAATAGATGTTTAAAGTAGGTCTGCATTAAACTATAGAATTCTCTCTATTGACCCTGAATGAGGAACAACGCGATCACATATTAACTCACTGTCTGCGATGCAGCTGGTAGAGTTTCTGCAGCTCCCCCAAATCCCTCTCCAGGGCCGGGTGCTCATAAAGATCATCCAGCACATAACGATACAGAGTCTGGAAGGAAATGTCAGTTTTCATCTCTTCCACACAAAGTTCACCTCCCACCCAGTTTCCACCCTTTTCCATTTGCACAGTATGTCCTACCTTCATGAAGAGTTTGACATGCTCGTCTTCTCTCAGGAAGTCTTTGCAGAGGGCCATCCACTGCAACACCAGGTGCAGGAGTTTCTGTTTCCTCTCCAGCACCTCCTTCCGATCCTCTTTCCGTCTGTGTCTCTTGGTGCAATAGGTGGGATTCGGTTAAGGTTTCAGCACAAAAAGGAACACAATTAATTTCTCATTTCTGACATCAAATGCAGTCTTTGTAACATTTGTATAAACATTTGCTCAAGGATATTGTCCCAGCAGAGCTTGGCATAAATCACTTGTAGACATGAACACTGGATACGTTAAAAGGAAGTCATCCAGAAGTGTATCTGTAAAGAGAAATACTGTCCATGAGCAAAAATTGTATATTTCATGTTAACTACACTTTCAGAAAGTCAGAAAACAAAACTCACAGCGTGTTTAAATTGTGCACATCCTGTTATATCTTCGTCTTAAGTCTTTTTTCAGACAGGAGATACACCGTCACTGTTAAAGTGCTGATATTCTGTCATTCAGACAGTCACTTTTGCATTAACCCAGCAGGATTGTGACCTTTATCAAAAAATGAGCAGGGTTCCTCATTGAAACATGAAGTCAACACATTCGGGTACTGTTAGATTAATGGAAAGGCGTGCATGTCTGAAAAGCGGCTTTATAGATATAGCCTCAGGAGGTTAATTCTGTGCTGCAAGATGCTGGAGGGCAAAGACACAAGTGACCTTGACAACTGTATGATTAATGTCTGCTTAGCTGTACATACAGGAGAGCTTCACTAATTGCGATGGCTTCATTTGCTTTTTTTTCTATTCCACTTTAATAATATGAGCAGGAGGGCTCATTCTTTTCTGTCAAATATCACCCAACAAGAACTAAGAGATACATTTTAGAGGAAAACAACATGCGAGCGACCTTTCATCACACATTATTCTTCACGGTCAGCTCGATATAATGACCGAATGAGAAATCATCTTCCATTTTGCGCTAACAAGTTCAAATAAGCCTTTACTGGCATTATCTGCAGTCTCACACATTTGCTACTGCAGGCTGTGCCAGTGAAGATAAGCCAATAATGTTAATGTGTCAGGTGACTCTCTGACCTGTGATGAAGTCAGTGTTCTTCATTGTTATTTTCTTGCTCACAAAAAAGCAGTCTGATGTTGCTGCTATGCAAGCATGCCATTGTGTGCACGAGCAGCATTTCCTGCCACTCTACCCGTCTATGATTTCTTACCAAGGTTAATATAGAAAAGTGTTTCTGCAGGTAGACAAAATCAAAACTGTTCAAATGGATCACCAATAGCATCCCTCGCGTGAACGACTTACACCAATGTGCACCATCATGTTTATAGTTCATTTCAGAAAGAAAGCTGATTTTACGTAACAGATTTCTTGAAAATCACATACAAATCTCTTTCTTTCAGAATATCTTATTAAACTGTGGGCAGCCATTCATCTGAATGTGCTCTGAAACTCCTATTCAGAAACTGTTATAAAAAGATGTCCTCAAAACAAAACAAAAAAAAAGGCATAAAGTGAAAGAAAATCTCAGACATAATGCCCAGCCACAAGCAAAAAGCTTGACAAACCCCGTTAGCACCAACGTCCTCTGAACCCCTCTGTAAGTGTGCCTCACACCCAGCATTGTAAATTCTTCTTTTTAATTTCACACTAGCTTCCCAAGGCCTTTGTGTACGTTCTGGTCCACAGGACTCCCCGACATCATTATGTTAATCCATGCAGAGCAGCTGTGGATACATCACTCACTGCTTATGAGCAGTTAAACATGCGTCTTCCATAAAAACACACCTTAACACAAAGCCAGAAAACAGCACAAGAGAGATCACAACCCACCCACATGTACTGCATCTCCTCAAACACACGCTCACGCACAGGCGCGCACGCTGACTCTGCACTGCTGACTTGCACTGCTGCCTACTGCTGTATTTTCTCCAAGCTAAACTGAAACACTTTTTCATGTGTAAAAGCTCACATGCCGCTCCCCAGGCTCTACAGTTTGCAAGTGTTTTTTGAAGTTGGAAAACAGAATAAATATTTAATTTCGTGACCTCGAGTTCTGTAGTTTTTAACAGAAGAGAAGAAAAAAAAAGAAGCGGCTGACCCACAGGATCAAAACTTAATCTAGCAATTTAGCAGAAGATGTGTTTGCTTCATACATGCAAAGATATTTATTTAAATTCTGCAGTGTAAATAAAACTTAACAAGCAGCTGGTTTGTTTTGTGACTCCACATCAGTCTATTTTTAATATTTCTCAGTTATAATGTGTAGCTGAAGTGATTGCAGACATTCTACACTGCTGTTTAGTATCACATGTGATGTTACATTCACACACACACAGACACACACAAACCAAACAAAATTGTATCTCCTTTCCAACAGAATTACATAATTGGTTTACTAAACTACCTTGTCAGTGCTGTGAAATCATCAATAGGCTCGCCAATTAACCTGCTTGTCTTGTTTGCATCTCAATCTAACTAATCAATGCAGTCTTTGAAATCTGCATGTTAATGTGTCACTTGCAAGCTCAGTTACCACCAGAAGGCATTAGTTGAGCATTTTGAGCTTTTATATTTTCTATTCTTTCACTTTCACTACAAATGAACATTTCTTCACATGGTGCAAACGAGCTGGGATATCCTCTCAATGAGCATGTTTTTCAGAGCGAGCAGTGTGCAGTGTGATCTGTGCAGCACGAGAATCAATAGCTGCACTCAGGGACTGGGTACAGGAAAGAAGGCAATACTGAACACTTGTGAATGCTAACCACAGTGCTAAGGAAACAGCAGCACAACAGACATCTACACAGCACTGACTGCTGCAGTGATTCACACTTACTTTTCCTCAGACATGCCTGGGGTGCTTTCAGAAAAGCGCCATCTTTCGCAAAAAGACAGAAAGCTTTGCATGCCTAATGTTGTGTACTGAGTAAACATGGAAGCGAGGGCTGGGATAATGAAATAAAAATGACTTTCCAATCTGCTGTACTGTGTGTAAGTCGTGAGCACTTCAATAATCGTGAGATTTTCTGAGCCATCCTTGAGAGATGGATCAAAACACGGCAGCTTGTTGAATGTTTTGAGGAAATCACGAATCTCATTCTATGAGGACATCCTCAACAATAGCACAGAAAACCTAGGGGCCAGCGGGAATCAGACTAGTAAACATTACAAAGTGCAGATCAATTGCTGCTCAGGACTCATCCCCCCTCAGGTCTCTGGCTCTTTGACCCTGGGATACTGCTTAGCATCATGCTCTGGTCCACAGCTCCCTACGGAGCATTAACTTCTACATACTCCTTCGAGTTTTACTAATGGTGAACCATACATAAACAACACAATGCCCTTCTGAGCCAATGGATTTATTATACTCTAAATGAACCAAGGATGGAATGCCTAAACTATTTTGCCCACCAGCTGACTTCATGTTTAACTTAATAAGCACTTAAATAAAGCAATAAAAATCTGAGACTCAACATGAACTATAACTCTTTTGTAAATGTCTTGCCTCCCTGAGAAGACATTTGAGCTCCAGCTAGCCTGCCTCCATCCCAGTGAGAGATCATCTGTTACCACCTACATATCCCAAGAAAACTGCATCTCCTCTCCTAACCTCCTTATGCCCACTTTCTTTCCTCTGCAGCATCCCTGCGATCTTCAATCTTTCCCCCTCCAGCTCTCAATCATTATTTCTCATCCAATTCCAAAAACAGAGGGTCTCCTCTGCCTTGGCAACAGAGTCACATTATCAAGTACCTGCTTGGATAAGAGGAAATGTGTTGATTTGTTGTTGCTGCGAGGCTGAACTGCATGTCGCGCAGTCCATTTACAGCCTCACTGAAAAGATATGAGAGACATTTATCTCTGTCGAAGGCTTTTAAATGAACATGCTTAAACTTAGTACCATTTTTGGCAGTCATAGCACATGATTAACCCAGTAATAATGCCCAGAGGGGGCTGCTGTCCCAGCTTTATCAGTAAGAGAAAGGGTGGGGTGGGGAGGGCATAAAGTAAAACAGAAAGTGAAGGCAGCTCATTTACTCTTTCATTTCTCAGTGTATTTTTCACACAAGCACGCACGCGTGCACTCACACACACACACACACACACACACACACACACACACACACACACACACACACACACCATTTCTCTAACCATAAAGATAATAATACTTTTAGTTTTTGCTTTCTAATGTACAAATAATGCTCTGTGTCGGTTGCAAACTGAGAAAAGTCAAAACAAAGAGGATGACATGAAAACAGCATGCTGACCTGACTCTTTGCCCTGTGTCATCCCACGATCCTCGTCCAGAGTCAGGTCGTTCAGCAGGTGCTCCAGGATCTTCTCAGGGGTCCCTGACACTACCATGTACCTGTCAGACACAACAGAGTCATTGGAAGAGTCCTCCTCAATAGAAGACAGAGAGCGGCTGCTGCTCCATTCCTCCTCTCCCTCTGTCCCCTCATCATCTATGTAGCGAAAGTAAGGGACGTCAAAGGTGGGCATTGTCACCGGCTCTGCCCGGCTGGTGCTGTCACTGCTGCTCTTTTGGGAGCCCTCCTCATCCTCCTCGTCCTCCTCCTGCTCCACCAAGGCAGCATGTAGCAGCCTTACGTCCTCCTGCTGCAGGTTCGGGGGCTGTGGCCGAGATCCCATCCTAGCAGAGTCCCCTTGCCCTTATGCCGGCAATGTTGCCGTGGTTACTGCTGCATGACCCTTTTACCCATCCATCTATCCACCTGCACCTGCTAGATCCTGTAGTCCACAGAGGTATCCCAGTATGTTCACGACTAAATAAAAACCTCTTGAATTACTTGAATGGGAAGGCTGCCAGTGGAGCTCTGCCTCACAGTCCCATGCTACCTACTTATATGTATTTAATGTAGTCATTTATGTGTAGAGAACTGTGATGTAAGCATGCCTGAGTGAGTGTGTGAGCCACAGAGAGGGAGAAGGAGAATGAATAGAGGGAGAGCGCTGAGGGAGCGAAACATATAGTGAGAGAGGGAGGCAATCTAGGAGGGGAGGGGGAGTGGAGAGGCTTACCTCCTGTTTCTTGCCTCCTCTCTCCCTCCTCCCCTCGCTGTTGCAGAGAGCTGCTCTGACGACACTCTCTGGAGAACGAGCACATCGTGGCCCCTCTCTCTCAGACACAAGCGGACTGCCTCGTCACTCCGGGGCTGGGAGAGAAAGCACGAAGGAGGGAGGGATTGTGTTATCACCAAGGAGATTCCCCTGTATTTTCTCCCACTCTCACACAAATCACCACTGATTTCCATCATAATACTGCACTGTAAGGGAAAGAGAATTTCCATATATCATTATTCAGTCCTTATCATTGGAGCCCATTCAGGGATTAACATAAAAGACTGTTTTAATTACTGATTTATGTGCAGAACCTATTAAATTATGGGTGGTGACTGAAGGCTGTCTATTTGGAAGCTGTCACATGATTCAACTTTGCATAGTAACAAAGGTTTTGTGGTTTATAGTTTAGAATAGACCCCAATTCACTCAGCAGGTACTTGTGTTTTTACCACTGTGAGTTGCAAGGAATGATACATTTGTCTCCTTTTTGTCTACTACCCCACACTCTCTCTTTTTTAGTCTCCATTTGTCTCAGTCATACACAATGAGTGAATTAAAACAATAAAATAAAGTACTCTTTTTCTCTTCCTTCATGCCTATCTTTTGCAGTACATCTAACTTAACTAAAGTCTAAATCTTAAACAAAAGGTTTTACTATAGTGTCTCTGAAGTATAAAGAAGGCTGACAGCTGCTTGACAATGGAGTAGCCTGGATCAGTGATATTGGTCTTAATGAGGACTTCACTGTATGTTGCATGCACATGCATCCTGAATTAGGCCCCCCACCCCTCATTTTTCACCCATTCTCCTCTTCTCAACCATCAGTCACTGCAACATAAGCTGCTGTTCATGCAATTAGCTGGGAAGACATGCTGGAAATGGTTGCAGTTTGCGGCCCTAATTGCCTTTTGCCAGACAAGCATCCCAGGTCCTTCAGTTAAGCATGGCTTCCTGGCACCATTAAGACTCGTCACAGGATCTGTGGACATATAGATGGGCTACAGACACGCAACACATATGCAAATGTTTGCATTTACTCTGCGTGCAAACACAAACACACAATGTATAATAAAACAGATGCACAAACATAGTGTGTCCATCATTAGCAGGGCCATATTTAGATCTCTGCTAAAATGTACTGTATCGCAATAGAAATGAGAAATTGCTCTCAACAAGTGAAGGCTCTGAAGAAGTGTAGAGACTGTATTATCTTATCACTGGACTATAGGTCATGGGGATGACAAATATGGAATGAACAAAAAAAAAATCCCACTGAAGGAAAGCTGTGCTGCTGAGCTTCCTGTTTCTGATTTTAGTGGCTCTAGCTTTATCAACACGTGAGGTATACTGTGTGCTTCAAGCTTCTTTAAAGCCACAAAAGTACAATTTTTGGTAGTAAAGCACAGTTAATTCTTAACTATAATTAACATAATATCTCAGTGTATGGCTGATGGGTCAAACAGCAAATAAGACTCTCTTCACAATGAATTATTGATCATTTCTTGGCTTCTTCAGACTACTGCTAAGTGTGTGCTGGGCTTTGTGGTTACCAGTGTTCCAATACAAAAAACAATCAGGCCTGAAGTGATCATTAAAGACAGCAGGGCACCAGGCCACACCGTCTCAAACCTTGTCTTGATTTGACCTCCCTCAAGACTGAAGGCTTCCAAACATGGACATCGTCAGCAGAAAAGTACGAATGACTTTTCAGTCCTCCACACAAAGCTTCACTCTCCTGTTTGGTTCCAGATCCATCCTGCTGGCTAGAGGGATGTTTTTATGTATGTCTCTGTGTGAGTCTCACATGAATGGTATAAAAGACTTAAAGTGACCTCAGTGCAGAACTTAATTAAACTTGCAATTTTTTTTAGTAACCGGTAGGGGGCAACTCCTCTGGTTGTAAAGAGAAGTCAAACTGTATAGAAGTCAAAAGACCCCCAATGACTTGAGCTGACTTATGGACGCTTGTTTCCCCCACTTAAAAAAAAAAAGCCATCTGTAGCTCAAAGTTTTGAGTTAATAAGTCGAAATTTTGACTTATGTAGCTCAAGTCAAAATTTTATGCTGTTCTACTGGCAAACAGATGCTCTCTCATATTCTTTTAGAATTTGCAAGTATGATTGCACCATTAATGATACATCAATTACATCAAGCCATCCTAGCACAGATGCAGTTAAACCAAAAATAATTCAATTTAACAAAATGGGATCACAATAACCTATAAATTATAAATCAGTCTGCTTTAGATTAAAACAGATTGCATAGTATACACAGTCTTTCTGCATCAGAGACTCTGACACACATCTACACACACGCAGTGCTCTGTACGTATATTAAGCGTCCCTTTTCCCCACCAGTTGGGATTTAACTGATTTCTAAGCGCTTTGATGTCTGAGTTTAGATTTTTGTATGAGTCACATTTTGTACAGTATGTGCAGCATCATTAGATTACTTTTAAGGTAATTGAGAATCACTCCACAATAATCTTATATAATGTTAATATTTCTAGGGCTATTCCAAGTATTAAATACAAGGTCGCCATATCTGGCTATTAATTCTAGGATTGAAAATGACACATACATGTTATATTTATACTTAGCCTTTTTTTTTACAGTTTACATGTACTGCACAAAAGTCCTGAGCCACCCCTCACCGCTCTATATTTTGCTAGGAAAATGGGAAATGTATGCAGCAATAAATTGAAACATTTAGAAACATACATATAAATACAGTATATAGGGCAAAAACACAGTCTGTACACTTCTAATGAGCTTGAAAGTCAATATTTGGTATGACCATTTTTGTTCTTCAGCACAGCCTGAACTCTCTGAGGCAGCTTTCTTATAATTTCTTGAATGGAGGACTTTCAAAGCTCTTCTTTGAGATGTTGACTTAGATGTTTTCATTCCTTGTCAAGATGATCCCAAACTGCTTCAATAATGCTGAGGTTCAGTAATGCTGAGGTTCAGCTCTGCGAAGGCCAATCCATGACTTAGTGTTTCATTGCTTGTGTGTGTGTGTGTGTGTGTGTGTGTGTGTGTGTGTGTGTGTGTGTGTGTGTGTGTGTGTGTGTGTGTGTGTGTGTGTTTTCTATCAAGGTATGCTTTTACTGTATCACTGTATAATGCTGACGAATGAAGCAGCTGCCAATCAGACATTTTCCAAGTGGTAAGAAAAATGAGAACCAACAGTTTGCCGTGCAGGAGAGCATATATAGAAGGACAAGAAGGTGAGTGCATGAGGTGTGGTCTCGCTTCTGAAATTCAGATAAATTATCTCCAATTAAAATTGGTTGTCTTTTATATGTAGTCACAACACTGGTTCATTGCTTGAGTAAGGTACTTTTTCTATGCGTGAATTATTCATAGGTCAGTGTTAAGGTTAATTCCTCCTGAAAATGATCAGGTACAAGGACTGGACTCAAAATGAGTTAGAAAGCAGCCAGTGTCCAAAGAAAAACTGAAAGACCTGCAGTAAACCTGGAGAACGGTTGCTCAAGACCACTTTCAAAAATGATAAGAAAGTCTGTTTCCATGGAAGTAAACATAAAGAAATGAAGGGGGGGCTCAATACTGTGTAAAACACCATTGTTCTGTGGCTCTAGCATTTGATCATCCACAGACAGGCAGCGGCTCAGTGCAGGTGGCAGGCTTTTACTGAAAGTGCACGCCGATAAGGAGATCTTGCCGTGTGGTGGAGAAAAGGTCATAATGCTCAGGAATCCACCCTGAAAGCACACAATGTCTTGGCATGGTGGTCCGACCACTTGCGTCAGTTCTTCCTGCAATTGTTCAACAGTTCAGCACAGACACAGCTGGCAGGAAGACAGAAGCTGAAACCACTATAAGGCTAGCCAATCAGATTGCTCCTATGCAGTAAACCAGCAAATGATGTAACAGTTTTAAAAATGTGGAGGCCGACGTGCACATACATACAGCACTTTACAGTATTTTCAGGAACAACAGATGTTACTGCTGGCGCCACACTAACAGAACCTATGTAACCTGAGTCTGATGTTTCAGCATTCAGTGAACACAGGATTTTAGTGTTAATTTATCATTAATTAGGTTCTATAAATAAATAAATACAAACCTAATTCCATGCAAAGAAAAACAGAGAGCAATGATTTCAGAATCTCATAAGCTCATATTTTATTCACCGTAGACCACAGAAAAAATGATTAAAAATGAGACATTTTACTATTTCACTATTTGAATAATATTAGCTCAGTTTGAATTTGATGGCAACAACACGTGTTGGGACAGGGGCAGCAAAAGGCTGGAAAAGTAAGCGGTACTGAAGAGAAGCAGCTGGAGGAACAACTATTTATTAACAGAGCATCCAGAGAGGCAGTTTCTCAGAATTAGAAATGGGCAGAGGTTCACCAATCTCCAAAAAAAAACTGCATTTACTAACTGTGAAACAATTTCAGAAAAATATTCTTCAATGGAAATTTGCAAAGATTTGGAATAGCTCATCATCTACATTACAATATGTCATCAAAAGCATCCGGAGAAATCTCTGTGAGCAAGGGACAAGGCTGAAAATTAATACCGGATGCCCGTGATCTTCAGACCTCAGATGGCACTACATGAAAAACAGGCATGATTCTGTCATGGAAATCACTGCATGGGCTCAGGAACACTTCCAGAAACCTTAATCTGTACACACAGTCTGCCATGCCACCCACAAATGCAGGTTTAAGCTCCAGAAATGCTGCTGTCATTTCTGGGCCAAAGCTCATTTAAAATGAACTGCAGCAAGGTGGGAAACTGCTCTATGGTTCTTTTTGGATAACATGGGCGCTACTGCATCCTCCAGACTAAAGAGAAGAGGTACTATCTGACTGGATATTAGTGCTCAATTCAGAAACCTGCATCTCTGATGATACAGGTGTCCTACAAGGCACCTTCAGCAGGGTTTTAGAGCAACATATGCTCCCATCCAAAAGACACAGGCTTTGTATATTTGAACAAGACAATGCTAAACAGCATACTGCATCTGTAACAACATGGCTTTGTAGTAGAAGAAGAGAAGAGTGCTGAACTGGCCTGGATGCAGTTCAGACCTTTCACCAACTAAAAACATTTGGTGCATCATGAAATGAAAAACTTGACAAAGAAGACCCAAGACTGTTGAGCAGCTAGAAGCTGCTATCAGACAAAAATGGGACTACATTCCTCTCCCAAAAGTCCAGTAACTGGTTTCCTCAGTTTGGACTATTGCTAAAAGAAGAGGGAATGCTACATAATAGTAAACATGGCCCTAAACCAGTTTTGGTGCTGTTGCCATCAAAAATAAAATGACCTTTTATGTATTTATTTTTTTTAAATAGTACATTTTCTCAGTTTAAACATTTGATATGTTTTCAAGGTTCTCATGTTTGTATTTGCATTTTACACACAACATCCCAACTTTTTTGGAATTGGGATTGTAAACACAGGCATAGTGGTTCATCTTCTAGATATAATCTATCTTCCATCTCATTTAAAGCAGTCTGTTTTCTCATATTTAATGAAAGACACTTCTTGCAATCTGCACATAATCTAAGTGGCAACACTAATCTTTAGATAAAGTGGTGATATGGAATTTAAGGGGACCAATAAAAAAAACAGACTGCAAATTAACTTCACTTTGATTAATGGGATACTACAGAGAGTGCAATGCTTGCAAAATAACAGCATAAAACACCACAGTATAATCACGAGTGACTCTAACTCAGGATGCAGAATCCACTTGCTTTCATTCACAGGGAAAGCCTGTTAGCAGAGTGGGATTTATAATTCCATAAAGAGGACAATCTGATATTTCAAACGAATGCTGTGCTTTTGTATCAACACATTTGCATGTTGTAACAAACAAAAGTTGTAGAAATATCTGCTCTGTCTGCAGATGTGTCATGTATCTCACCTCATTTGTCTTTTCTGGGCTCTTGCTGTGGTTTTGCAGAAAGCGGCAGCCATCCTTGGCCAGTCTCTGGACCATTTCCAGTCTGGATATGTCCTCCTTGTCATGCAGGATGCACTTGTTCCCCTGCTGCAGCGCAGGGGACACAGAAAACATGTATCTAAGGCCACAGTCCCACGACATTGTCAGCTAACAAATTACTGGCTTTCTACCAGGAACAACAGCAGAAGTCCTGAACTTGGGCTTACACAACTCCTAAAAAATGTTTAAGAGAGAAGAGCAGCTCAAAAATTTGTGTGGGCTATATGTATGAGTTGTGAGTTTTCTGTCATTGCAGCAAAAGTAAATTCCAGCCGTTGTATAGCAAACAAAGAGACTTCATCAGTTGGACTTCAGGTATCTCGCTGTGTGGTTGGCTGTACTGAGAGTGAATGACAGAGTCCTCCTCTCCATCCCTCCCTGCCCCGGTGCTTTTCAGCACCAGGGAAGGGAGGGAGTGAGTTAGGAACACAGTGGGTTCAGGAAACATCTGGTGAGCCAGACAGACCCAAAAAGGAAGTTTCTAAATCTCCCGAAAGCAGGAGAGGGTTAAGACTCAGGATAGGGCAGGGTACTTCACACTAGAAGGTCAAACTCTTGTTAGGGTGGAGATGTATTACGTGTGAGCCAAACAATACTTAAGTGTTTTATTTTCAGGTAGAATGAAGTCACTTAATGGCACCCACAAGTAGCTCGTAAAGTCAGAGCAAGCCAAAGCCGTTACAGTAAGTTATCAACATATGTGTGTGTAAACATCAGAGCATTTCGCTCTTGATTGTAAAGCAGAACAAGTAGTAGAACTTTGGGTAATCAAAACACTTAGAGAAGTTAAAATTCTTTATCACATATCTGGATATTTGCTGGTTACAGTCTACAGGTTTCCAGTTTTGGATGTGATATGTCAGAGATTGAGCATAGACTTGGCCTGTACATTTCAATAATGGAATAATACATAATAAAAAAAAAGAAAAAAATATATATGTGTAAATATCAACCAACCCATGGACTATTGCTGCAAGCATAAAGTGTCCATTTTTATTATAGAACCCTAATTTGTGCAAATTTCTAATTAAATAATGCTTGTTAGTTGCTCAGTGAACTTGCAGAGGGATCAGTGTGACCCTACATGTATTGATCAAGGTAAAACAAGGACATTAATTCTTCATATGGGCAACACTTTATCTATTATCGTTGTATCTTTTTCCACTCCGTCAGCAGTGTGATGCTTGACTGGGTCCTTGCAAAGCCATTCAACTGTGGTGCGGTCCCAAACTGCTGATACAGCAAACTGCAAAATGAGAAAAGGTTGAGAAAAGAGGTTGAGTCCTATCGTTCCACTACGGTCCTTTTGTTCTTTTGATAGAACTGTCTGGCAAAATACCAGCTGCACTCCTCCTATAGAGTACCTATTGGACAAATATTAAAATTAAAAAACAAAAAATGCCCAACTTTTCCTAAGTAAATAAATTCATTTGACTACATCCTTGGTTTTTACCAGACTCAGTTACAGCACTGTATGTGCCTGAACATGTGCTTTTGAGATACCATTTCACTGTAGGAAGAAAAGTGAACGTTCCTCAGTGAGACAAAGCCAGGGGGACAAACCTAGTTTTAATGTGCTACCACTGACCCAGTTTTTCAAGTAAACGAATTGCAAATTGAAGATGCCTAAAGCCAGACTTGTAAAGGAGCTCTCCGTGCTACTAGTGTCTTTAACCAGGGACTGCCATGACAACCATGGGAGGAACTCTACTGTAGGCGCGCAGCACTGCAACAGACTGAGAAAAATGATGAAACTCTACTGAGCTCATTGCAGAGCTTTCCAAAACAATAGCCACTAATGCACAAAAAGTCAACAGTTTCACAGTCCGTCACAGATATTAGCTATTAAACAACAGAATGTGAGAGTGATGAAAGTGTAATTTGGGATTTCTTTATTACTGTTTTTATTTTATTTTTTTTACAAGCAGATTCAAATTTCTTACTAGATAAATGGGAGCCATGACAGCTTTCTTTCAGAAATAAAGGCTAATTTGTGGGGGGACACGGTGAAGGCAGTAGTCTGACTTCAAAGAGGGAAATTTATTACAAACAGCACAGATCCACCGCTATTTTCTGCTCTTCCTTGTTCTCTTTGAGCCCTTTATCACAATCTGGAATGAAAATCATTCATCTCTAATTAAAATATTATAACTGTCAGTTTGGCAGTTCAAAAATAATGTAGTCTAATATAAGTAAATTATATTTTTATGGCGATTGTAATGATAATGTGGAAAGCTTCAATAGGCATTTATAATTTCTGGTCCTGTTAAGCTTCATTCTTCAGCATGACAATGGTCCCAAGCACACTGCTAATACAGTAAAAGCATACCTTGATAGGAAACACACACACACACCCAGTTCATCTGGATACTAGAGATGGAAGACTGTCAGGTGTCCTGTGGCAGCTGCAGACAATCATAGTCTGCAGCTGCCACCTCTGTTATTTGGATTCAGTCTTTGTCACTGTTTGCCTTTCTAGTGCTTTTTGGAGCATTTGTGATGGAATTGTCTGCTAGAGGAGTCTTGCTGTGAGGTATACCTCATCCAAGAATTTTGTGCTTCAGATTTGGTGAGTGAAATTTTAATATTTTGTTAGTCTGTTTAACTAATTAACAGGTAAAACAATCAAGCATAACATTATGACCACCTGCCTAATATTGTGCTAGTCCCCCTTTTGCTGCCAAAACAGCCCTGACCCGTCAAGGCATGGACTCCACTTGATCCCTGAAGGGGTGCTGTGGTATCTGGCACCAAGACGTTAGCAAGAGATCGCTTAAGTCCTGTAAGTTGTGAGGTGGGGCTTCCGTGGATCAAACTTTTTTGTCCAGCACATCCCACAGATATTTGATTGGATTGAGATCTGGGGAATTTGGAGACAAAAAGTCAACACCCAAAACTCATTATTGTGCTCCTAAAATCCATTCCTGAACCATTTTTGCTTTGTGGCAAGGTGAATTTTTCTATTGAAAAAGGCCACAGCCATCAGGAAATACAATTTCCATGAAAGGGTGTACAATGTCTGCAACAATAATTAGGTAGGTGATACATGTCAAAAGTAACATCCACATGGATGGCAGGTCCCAAGGTTTCCAAACATCGCCCAAAGCTATTGTCACAGCCTGACTCAAGAGCCATGAAAAAATAATAGGAGAGACACCAGTTAAACCAAATATTACCAGTTTATTTGTCCAAAAACAATAAGGTGAATACAGTAATGCTCCATGAGGTGTGACTATCAGTACTTTTAGTGCGTCAGCTGTTGGATGAATGGAGGGATGTTGAGTATGCACAATGCTGCATAGTGTAAAACCTAACAAACCAATATAAACCCAACCAAACAAATAACCATGGTGCCGGACAAATGGAGGTAAAAACCCTTTCAGAGCTGAGACAGCCAGCTCTAATGTGCTCCCGGGAGACTTGCCAGGTGCTCCCAGTTGCACTGATTAACCCCGCCCACCAGGAACCTGCAAGACAACACAGACAAACACACAACAGCAGGCCCTGGCCAAGGTAGAGGGTGTCACACATCACACTACAGCTGCCGGTTTTCCTTCTTCCCATAGTGCATCTTGGTGCCAGGTGTTCCCCAGGTAAGCAATGCATACCCACCTGGCCATCCATGTGATGTACAAGAAATGTGATTATCAGACCAGGCCACCTTCTTCCATTGCTCCATGGTCCAATTGTGACACTCACGTGCCCATTGTTGGCATTTGGACAGGGTTTAGCATGGATACCCTGACTGGTCTGTAGCTATGCTGCCCCATACACAACAAACCGCGATGCACTGTGTGTTCCTTTCTGTCAGAACCAGTGTTACATTTTTCAGCAATGTGAGCTACAATAGTTAGTCTGTTGGATCGGACCACATAGACCAGCCTTTGCTCCCCACATGCATCAGTGAGCCTTGGCCACCTATGACCCTATGCCTGGATCACCACTGTTCCTTCCTTGGACCACTTTGGATAGATACTGACCGCTGCACTGGAAACACTCCACAAGAATTACAGTTTTTCAGATGCTCTGACCCAGCCGTCTAGTCATCACAATTTGGCTCTTGCCAAACTCACTCAAATCCTTATGCTTGTACGTTTTTCCTGCTTCTAAAACGTCAGCTTTGAGGACAAAGTGTTATATTTGAATGAATGAATGTCTTTATTGTCATTGCATGGTCACAATGAAAAAATTACTGTCTCTCATAAAAGAACAAAAGTGTTATCAATCATACATGAACACATACTCGCACACGTGGGATAACTTTAAATATATAAAAATAAATATATATGCATAATGAGATAAATAGTAAAAAAAAAAAAGCAAAAGAGTGCTATCAAAATGACAAAAAAGGTAAGTCAAATGCAATGCATGATTTCATGATTTCCAGAATGTTAAGTCTGATTTGCTGTTTGTGAGTGGAAAGAGTCCCATTCAGTTCATGGATGGCTGAGAGGTAAAAACTGTTTCTCAATCTGGTGGTGCGGCATTTCAGGGCTCTGTAGCGCCTCCCCGAGGGTAGAAGTTGAAGAAGGTGGTGGAATGGATGGCTGTGGTCCTTAATAATCCTCCCAGCTCTGCTGTGAACACAGGACCAGTAAATGAAGTCCAGTTGTGGGAGTGTTCGGCCCATGATTTCCTGCACCGTGTTGACCACTCTCAGGAGGGCTGCCCTATCGGCTGCCGAATAGTTCCCGTACCATGCTAACATTTACTGGAAACACCTTCTACTTGCATACTGTTAATTCTACAGATAGCAATTATTTCTTGGTTTTCTGTGTGTGCTTGTGTACTGTACAGTCGGAGTTGCATCACCGTGATACCGGACTTTGCAGATATTGGGAGTGCAGACTGGATTCAAAATGTCTAAGTACAGATGACTTCCCTCTTGAAAACTTCAGATGGTTGCTGTGTAATGTTACCCCTTTTGGATGGTTGTCACATCATCATCAGTCCTCACAAATTAGTATATTTTGTAATGGGATACTGGTATGTTGATGAGCATTTAATGTGACATTGACCTCTTCTGGTGATCAAAAGCTGTTACATTTGCATGTGGCTGCTTAAGTGTAGCTTATTTTGCCAGATATGGATTATGCCTAATCCTCCATTAAATACTTTTTTCAGTGGAGATCTCCATTAAATTTTTCTATTAGTCTATGACTAATGCCTAATCCAAGACTGAGAAACTGGCTACAAGTGCACTTGCTTACAAGTGTATGCTAAACATCAATACTGTTGAAATGTTTTCTACCTACTATATTTTGCAGTATACAGTGGTAAACAAATTTATTAGACCACCACCCAAAATGTAAGGTTTGTGCCACAGCTGCCCCAAATTAACAAAATTATTAATTGTCTTATCTTTTTTGATGTTTCTGTAGTAGATAATCCACCAGCATGGAGACACTATTTAATCAAAATGATATATTTAATGCAAAACTACAATTGTTATTTTGGCAGAATCCTTTAAATGCAGTACTTTTTTTTTTCTTTTTTTTTTTTTACATATATTTATTTGTCTTCAGCCCAAAGATCTTCTTCAGTCATCTTTATTGTCATAAATATCTGTCTCAAAAATGACAATATACAATACAGAAATTTCACAAGAATATTATACAAATATATTGAGATGTGATGCTTGTTTTATGACAAAAGGTTCAACTTTAATATTATCTCCACTGTACATGAATGAGATATGAAAACATGCAGTAGCTGAGAGTAATCCCCATGTTGTATTCAGTGGTCTTGCTCTTAGTTGAGGTAAGAAAATGTTTAGTTCTTCAGAACTACAAAAGAATGAAGCAAACTGTAAAACAATATTGCTAATGGCAGTTATCAACATGTAGTTATCACTGATTTCAAACATGTCCCAAAATGAAGATGGGTGGTTTTGGATTTCTGTAAAACTATTAATATCACTCTTTATATGGGATGGCAAGAAAGTAAGTTTTTATTTTAATTTGTCTAAGTACACAAGCAATTAGAATAAAATATTTGTGATGTTTCTGTTGTAATTCATAATCCAGGATTACATGCATTAAAGAAAGGCAAATGTTTGCTTGATTCATCCACAGAGAAACAAACCAGGGGAAGGAAATGCTTTGTCCTTTCACCTTTGTCCAATAAAAGGGGCGGTTGCCTTTCAGGTTTTTTTTTCTTCTTCTTCTTCTTCTTTTTAAACAGTCTTTCAAACAATCTCACATCAAGTTCCCTTTATCTTCCTTTTTGGACATCCTGGAATATTTCCAAGTGGACGGATCAGTAACATCAATGCCACTTGAGAAACTACAGCTTTGTCTCGTCTTTATTTTCATGTGCCACTTTCAGGATATTTTCACAGCAGCTGTTCTGTACTGAGTGACGGTTAGAGTCATCTCTCTGTCCATTCACCCTCCCATCCAAAAACGCTATGAAGTTAACAGACTTGTTTGAAAGTCTTGCAGTAATTCTGCAGCACTGGCAAAGGCATTTGTAGGTGCCTGAAGTCGTTACCTTTGTGTCCTGTTTTACGTTCAGTTAGGACATTTTCCCTAGAGGTGAAATTGCAGCATTTATTGTAGCCACCTCGACGTATGTACATAAAGGGAGAGCTTGTCTCCCACTCTGCTCCACCTGAGTTCTTGTTTGCTGCCATGGCACATGGCCCTGCAGTGTGAAAGCAACTGAGGTGGGACTGGCACTTGCTGTGTTGTGCTGAAATGAATGGCTAAGTTAGGAGCAGAGAGTTGCAATTAGTTTGCTGAAGGATCAAGGAGGGAGACATTCATTTCACTGGTGCAGAGTGGATTCAGTGCTGGTAAGCATCTCATGCCTGGATGTGTAAGCTGTTCCTTATGTGTCGAGGCGGCGTTTTCTCTTGGCTTTATGTGCATACAAGAAGTACATAGTGTGCCCAGTAGTGATGAAGAACACAGAAATTATAACCAGGATGCCAAAGTGCTGTGGCTGCGGAGCAGAGATCACCATAATGAAGTGAAGCAAGTCCATCAGGTAATTCATTGAGCTCTGCACCCCATTCACCACTCCTCTCTCTGATTCACAGATGTTCTCCTGCAGAAGCTGAGTCACGGTCAGGTCAAAGGACCAGAGACCTAAAACACAGTAATAGTTGTACTGACCATTATAACAGCTGGGCACTGATTCGACCAAACTAGAAGTGACTGTAAAAGTTAAATAGTTTGATTATAATCTTATTACTGGATACTGAAATTGAATTTCAGTAAGTAAACCTAAAATATTATAAAATATTGTAATTTTAGGGTCCAGTGGTTATGACATATTGCATACTGTATACCAGCGTTTAAACTCTGGATCAATAAAGGTTAAAATGTCATAAATTCTGTATTTAAATGTAATGAGCAAAACATTTTACAGTTTCCAATAGTAACTAATGTTGACCTTCCTATGAAATTCTTTAAAATTGCCTCAAACTGTGACTTTTTTTTTAAAGATGATCCGTATATTTAAAATAAATTATTGCTCTAATATCTGCCAGTCCAATATATGGGATAGTTTTTAAAGTTGACAGTATCACTTTTGTGTTGACTGAATTCAGTCAGCTCAGAATTTTTCTCTACTCACCAATGCGTGCTGTAATGACACCCAAGAACAGCAGAATAATGGAGATGTAAGACTCTGGTGATGACCCAGAGGGTACATTGTCAAAAAGCACAGTGTTGTTGGTCCAGTGGATGGAAGAGCGGTCAGGTAGAAGTGGCTGATTGCTGCCTCCCATCAGAGGATATGTGTGCTTTTGCCTTTGGCTTATCATCCCACCAAGCTCTGTTGAGGAATTGGAAGTAATGTAGGGCATCAGCAAGCTGAGATCCATGGGGCTGCCAGGGGCAAACACGGAGCACACACACAGCAGCAAGCAGCTCAGGTGGAGGCAGCTTGAGATGATGCCTGTGTTAACCAGGCCATAAGTCTTCCTGAGTCTGGTGAACATCACAGTGCCCATCAACCCTGTGATAGCTGACACGCCCATCAGCAGACTAAGGAGAGATCCGCTTATGCCCTGAGTATAGGCATAGCCAGTGGTGATGCAGTCAAACCCCAGCACTGTGGTGTATAGGAAAGCCAGACCCATTCCTGCCAGGAAAACAGGCTGACGATAGTAGGCCCTCCAGCCATCTTTACAGGTGCTCACCAGCCAGCGGAACCTCCGAAAACATAGCGGCAGATCGGTGATTTCCTTCAGGTGCAAGCTTGAGTTGCAGTTGCTCTCTGTCAGAGGCTGAGGTTGTGCAGTGTTGCTTTCTCCTGATGAAAAGCAGGAATGACATCCATCACTTGAGTTCATTTATTCTAAAGGCCTAATCCTCACTTGGATTCTGCACCCACTCTACTCCATGTCACACTAGCCTCTACATCATTTGTCAAATGCAGTCTATCTACACTAATGTATGTGCGCTACAAATAGAAATCCATACCACGTGGAAGTGGTTGTGCATTAAACCAGGTCTGAGGCACTACCGCACTGACCCTTTCCTATGTCTATGAAAAAGACCAATGAAAAGTTCATACCTTGTAACCTTTTCCTCTCTATTCTCTGTAGGTATGCTTGATCAACTGCCACCGATGGTGGTTTGGTTGAAAGAGCAGGGACGATGCGATACACCCGTGACAAGAAGAAGAACTCCACAATTAGAGACACCAAATTCCAGCCCAGGATGAAGCCACAGCCAACTACATTGGAGGCAAGGGTCATGACCTGTCCCACTGCTAGAGGGGCCAGGATGTTAGTCACCTGATCTATCCGCCTCATGGTTGCATTCATTCCTTTTGTTTGGAACAAACACACAGAGGTTAATATGTGTTCACCCTCGGAAACCAAGCAGAAGTCAGTCAATATCTGATATTTTCTGTAATTTGAGGATTTATCTTCCACGGGCAGTGATTGAAGCCTTTAACAAACATGGAACACAAACCAGTATACATTCACAGAGTGAATGTCCTCACCTGCTAGGTGACCTCGGTTGTAGCCTGTGATGACCACAATCCAGTCCCTCTGAATGGCAATGGTCAGTGCTGTGCTTGCAAGGTTTGCCACATCTGCCAGGACTATCACCACCGTATAACAAACCACCTTGTGTGAGTTTTGCGATGCAACATGTTACTATGACAGCACAGAGTAGCCACAAGCTCAGAGGCAGAGACAATAGGGACACAAGATAGAGGGAACAAAGACAGCCATGACCTCTCTGTATAGTAATCATAGCAGGTATCTTGTTTGCAGATTAACAGAAACACAAGAATTATGTTTTAGCAAGTATGTAGCGTCTACTCACAGTAAGCCATCCATCCCAGATCTGCTCAATCCTTTGCTTATATGAGAACACCAACATGAGCACAATGCTACATACTGTCACCGAGATGTTCTGAATGAAAAGAGATGCATGTGCAACTAAAATAGAAGATGGAAAAAACAGTTTCAGACTTTTAGATCAACATGGTGTTTTTTTTTTTCTAAAAATGAATACTAGCCATGACAGATAGGAGTCAGTGGCTGTGACCCTTGTGCCTCAAGTCCTGCTGGTTGGGTCTAGCTATCAAATCAGGGACTGATTTACACTTGAGACGCCTAGTGAAAGGAATTCACCTCCTAGTGGGAGAGGATACCAGCAAGTTTCTTGGCCCAAGATTGAAATCCACTGATCTCTATCACTCTTCTTTGACAGATTGCATGTTAGAATTTTCAAATAGGTATGACATCGTTGCGCATACCTTTATTCCTAGGATTGCGATCAACCCAGTCTCCAATCAAAGCTCCAAACAGGAGCACTGACCCAGCCACTACCAAGCCAAACACCGCAGTCAACAGCAGGTTACGGCCATACAGTTCAATCAGGAACACAGAGATTGCGAAGTGCCACATGCGGTCACCCTGTGTAACACGAGAGAAAAGTAATCATCGTGTGTTGTGTTGCAGTGTTTTTGTCAGTGTGCAGTGACACAGTTTTCAGTAAGGAGACTACCTTGCAGTTATTTAAGTTTTGAAGTCTTACCTATTGCCCCGCGAATGTTTCTTCAGGAAATGATTCTTACCCACATTGATAATGCTCCACTGACATAGATGAGAAACTTGGGACCCCTGAGGTAGATGAGAGCTGAACCTTACAGGGAAATGAATGAGAATCAAATAAGCAGACATTCCATAGGCTGCAACAACACTGCACAAATTCTAGTTGGATTTTAAGTCGCGTTTACCTGGTGTACTCGTAGCTTTTTTAACTCTTGCATCCCTGATGTTGTCAGACTCAAACTCGACCACAACTCCACCACACTGGGAGGCATCTGCCCGCTGCGACATTTCCTAGAGAAGAATTGTCAAACTTTTCACACACCACTACTGTTGTTGATGGCACAGTGTGTCATAGACTGGTGATAATAGTTTAAATTAGATGATCAAAAATACATTTGAATGTAGTTTATTTTTCCTCTTCTTGCTCTTGATGACTACACAATATCTAGATCACTTGTACGATTACGGTTTATTTACTGACATCCTTGAAATCAAATCTAGAACAGCACAGAAATTAATGTGTGGCATTTTGTAAACAGCTGGCCAAACACTGCATTTTTTTTTCTCACCTTCAACTTACGTCAAACTGCACGTCCTTTTGAACTCAATAAACTGCTGTAATCAGCCACATCAGATTTTATGTCCCCCAAAACTACAAGAACCATACATAATGGCTAACATTGGTAGGGCCAGATTGTGAAGCAGAGAAGAAAGGAGGAAAAAAAATTATATTGCTGTCAGTGTGTAACAATATATGACAATACTTTAAATAGCATTATTGTGTTACCTTGCATAGCTCTATTAATGCAGTCATAAAGCGGCAATAATCAAAGCTTTTAAAAGTCTGTGGAGGCTCAGTTGTCACCTTTTGTTTTGTTGTTGCACTCAATCCTTGCTGTTGTTCCACGACGATGAGTCTTGTGCCATGTATCCTACATTGGGATGCTAGTCTTTCCTGAGAGCTGGAATTCAAGCTGTAGTAGTTTGAAAGGCTTAATAACATCACGGTGTTCAAGTGCACCATTGTATGAAAGTGCCAGAAAAGCAGAACAGGCAGAGAGGCAACAAAGGCAGCCAGCATATTCCAAAGCACGTGACACTGTGGGGACAATGTCACCGTCCACCCACACCACAAAACGGTAACTGTGTATAACTCAAAATACACACACACACACATACACACACGCACACACATGAACATGAACATGACTAGTGAGCACATGCGTGTGCCTTCACTCACACAAGCTCTACTAGTCTCATACACCCACATGCACTGTTGGCATGCAGAAAGTTACATAAAGGGCACCTCATGCAACACTACATCACTCTTTACATGTGCACGTAAGTAGCAGTATAAAGTAGATAATCATGTAGCAAAAGCTGGGTTGGGCAGATATGAATGTGGTTTACAAGCTAATACTTATATTTAATAAATGACATAACACAAAAATCAGCTCAGGTGATGTTGCTTAGGCAATTTTTTACTGAAAATCATTGCAGTCTGTTTTTTTTTTTGGGGGGGGGTTATGAATATTGTGCTTATCTCAAACTACACAAGTTATCCATCATGCTCCATTTATTCCTTTCCAAACATGAGCACAGGAAATTAAATGTTGTCTTCCTTTAATCAAATAATAACACAAACATGATTTTCAGTTCCAGCTCTTGGGGATCTGTATTCTCAGCGATATTGTCCTGCATTGATTTGATCGGCTTGCATCTCTGTCACTGGCACAAACAAATGCATTTAAGTTTAAAAATTGTGATTTTTCAATATGCTAAGGTTGTTGTCATTTAAATTTAATATTAGGTGTAAGAAGCATAGAATAGCATACCTTACAAAGGAAGGGAAAAGGTCAGACTAATAAGTGGAAACCCTTTGCTTGCCTTTTTTTTGTTGTTGTGGTTGGTGTTTATAAATGAATATACAGAATAAGAAGTTATTAAATGCTGGTACCACTCATAATTCTGGCCACCAATCAAATTATCATTTGAATATGGATTTTGATTGTGCCTGCTCACAGAGTAATTCTTCAGAAAGCTCATGAATTTGTAGAAAGCCACAAGAGGAATGAAGACGACAGGAAGGGCTGATAAGAGCACACAGATAGGAAAAGCCTATTCAGGATAGTGCAGGACATCAGCAAGGGGGAAATGAACCTGTGGGGGTAGCAGAGTGGAAAGTCAGTGTTGGTTTCAGATTTGATAAATTTGTCACAATGTCATATTTAAAAAAACAAAACAAAATAAAAACGTACATAATCCGAGTTCCATGCATTATATGTTAGTCGTTTCTCAGCCTCGGTCACAACATAATCCACAAAAACCACAAGACGCATGAAAGGGCTGATAAAGCGCCGTGCTGCCTTCTAGTAAATGTTAGGTCTCCGAACTGTCAACAATTCAATGTCATCATTAAACCTGTGAACAAATGGAAACATTTGTAACATTTTGTCCTTTTTAAATACGCTGTTTAAATAAGTATAAACATGACATGAATTACAATATTACCTGTTTATTACATAGATGTAAGCTACAGCGATGATCTCAAATAAATCTATGATGAGCAGTGGCACAGATCCTACATAGCTGCTAAAAGATTTCAGCCAGTAGTTTTTAAGACCCCAAAGCAACAAAGATGAGACAGAATAACCCTGTGAGCAAAATAATAGACATAAGAAATATGGTTATACCCTAAAATCACTAATACAGAAACCTTTAGAGAGAACATCCATGGTTTCTTTCCAAGTAATCCATGTGTTTTAAAACAACAGATGGGATTTTTATATGTGACTTTTGAAAATGTGCATCAAAATCACAGTTATGTTTATAAAGAAACAGATATCTTGCACCTAATTTTATCATTTTTATTTGTGTTTCAATGTCATAACACAATACAAGCTTGTTATCTCAGTGCCACGATTGCAAATGCTATATAAAGTTGTTCAATCTACCTGTGACAGTTTCCTTAGGAATCCAGGGTGGGACTATCTCTAAGTCCAGCAGAGGAGTAAGAACGCCCTCTAGATTTCCAAACATAGAAGACAGGCCAAGAGAACCAAAAAAGAGGACTGCCCATACCTGTGAGGCTGGCATTTCAATCAGTGCCTCAGTGAACAAAATACAGTGGTGTGAAAAATGTTTGCCCCCTTCCCATTTCCTGTTTTTGATGTTTGTCACTTAAGTGTTTGAATCAACCAATTTTAGTAGCACCAGTAAAAAACAGAATGAAGGTTTATATTAAAAAAATCACATCATGGCCCTGTGTGA